>SKCR01013971.1:0-44877 GCA_019454045.1 Zanthoxylum bungeanum | reverse complement strand
GTTAGTTACCTAGGGTTTTTAGATGCAAACCAGGTTTTTTATTGGTGTTAAGTACAGTATCGGAGCTAGAACCTAAAGTTGGACCCAAATTGGGTTCAAAGAGTGGAAGAAGAGATTATAATTTATGCTCTGTCTGAATGCTTAAAACTCTTCATTTAATTGACTAGAATCATTATCAAACTTTCATAATTTTGTTTATAGCATCACTCACCTTTTATGTGCTTGATTGTTTCTGAAATAATATGATGACTATGCCATCGTTTTTTTTTTTTTGGATATCAGGCAATTACAACTAGAGTATTATCTGGTTGTGTTGATGCAATTTCCCAGAAAATTTTTGGAATCAAGAAGATTCAACTGAAAAGATTGCATCTTCTTTCGGTAATTAGTTTCTTTATTCATTTACAAAATGTTTGTAGTTTGAAGCTAATGATTCAAGTTGAACCCTTTTTTTTAAAAAAAAAATGCTATGTGATAAGTATTATTTTTTTGGTTATTAATGATTAAAAGTGTTGATGGTGTTTTTCGGGCACTATGTTATTTAAACAACACGACATGGGTAAAAGGGGTAACTCCATTGATCGAGACCGTTAAAGCCGACCCGACAACTTGACGGTAAGAGGCCGAGCACTTTATACTAAATGGCCGAGCACTTGAGATCGGATGACCGAGCATTATCAGATCGACAGCAGCATTCTCAGTTCAAATGGCTATCATGACCGACCTCATGAAGACCGAGCACATGACGAGGCGCGCTCAGAAAGATAAAGCATCCTATTCTTGCGGAAAAGGGAAGTTGTGTCCTACTTTAATGGGGTAAAGTAATAACTTAATATCCTAATAGGATAAAGGAAGTAAATGTAGTTTTGATTAGGAATCCTTATGGGAAAAGGGAATAGTTTTGACTAGGAATCCTGATAGGAAAAGGAGACCATCTCCAAATTGGGAATTCTTGTACAAATAGGAATCTGATTTCTTCACCATTATAAATAGGAGGGTAGAGTGAGTGTAGAAGGACAAGTTGAAGGCATCATCTGAAAATCATCACAAGAGTGAGGGATTAGAATCATAAAGCTCCGATTTGTAAAAGCAAAGAAGAGACCCGAGGAGTGTATTTGAGTAATAAAAAAGTACCACCCTGTTCTTGTCCGTGGACGTAGGTCGGATCCCAAAATCCACCGAACCACGTTAAATCTCTTTGTCGATTGGTGTGTTTTCCCGTCTCCCGCTAAATTTGCTTTTGGTCCCCCATAACCAAACAAATTCACCGTTGGAGGAGGATTACCTCGGAGGTGATATTCCCATATTACCCCGAGACCAAAATCAGCCGTCAACAGTTGGCGCCGTCTGAGGGGAACTCTACGAAAAGCAACTCGCGTAATAAGACAAATGGCGGAAGGCGGAAACCAACAATCATCAGGGAGCTCGGCTGCAGACTGGATGGAAAAGATCGAGGAAAACCTTAGGAAGGAAAGGGAGGAAAACCAAACTCTACTAAAAACTATAGTAGACCGGTGGAAAGGATGGAAGGAGCACGCGACGGAAAATTCGAGGCCGGGACTAGCCGGCGAAAGAGTGAGATAGCAGAAGGAAAGAGAATTGTTGATACAAGCGAAGACGACAGACCTCAAAGGAGGGAACCCTACAGGGTGAGATCCGTGGTAGTACAAAGGGATTCCCAAACCGAGGACACATGGGAAAAGGAAGATGACAAATCATCACCAGATCCCTCCTACGATAGCCCTCACAGTACCCGGAGGAGAGGAAAAGAACATACCAAAGAAGTGCGGGACGACACCGACCCTGAGAAGCGCCACTCCCGAGGTAGCAGAAAGAAAAGAAACCACATGGGGCGGCATGGAATCAAAGACAGCAGCATGAAATCTTGGTTACGGGAGGAGCTGGTCAAATGGGGAGTACCCCAATACAAACAGGGGAGATGTCCAGGACATCAAAGATGAGTCCCCCCTCACGGAGGAAATAAAATCGGAGAAATTCCCAAAAGATTCAGCATGCCGACCATGACACCATACAAGGGCCGTACCGATCCCAAAACCCACATCGAAGACTTCGTCCTACTAATGGAGGTACAAGAGGTAACAGGGGACGCCATTTCAAAGTGTTCCCCTTAACTCTAGCCGGACCGGCCATCCTATGGTATAGAAGCCTAGCCCCAAGAAGCATCAGCAGCTTCGCACAACTGAGAAAGTCATTCATACGACACTTCAAGGGGGCTTGTGTCCCCAGAAAGACAATTGGAGAACTAAGACTTATGAAGCAAGGAGACGATGAGCCTCTGAAGATATTTATTGAAAGGTACATAATATGGTACTCGAAGTCGGAGGGTATGAATCCCCCGAGGCCCTGGAAAGCTTGAAAGGAGCCTTGAGGGTCGGAAGACTATGGACCCATCTAAGGATCCAAGACACCCCGGACTACGCCACTGCCCTGGAGGTGGCCCGAAAATTCGTTTTATTGGAGAACGAGGAGAAAATATCCCGATAAGAGAACACCATCAGAGAAAGAACCACAAGGGAGGGAGCCCCCCGCCGTATAGAAAGAGAACCCAGAAAACCACCCTCGAAGCACAAGGAGTTCAAACCACTGCACCGTGACAACCAATAGAGAAGGGTGCCGACCCAAGTAAACCATGTCGTCGGGGAAAATGCATAAATTCCTCTAAATAAACCACTGGGATAAATTGTCGTGGAGATCCAAGGGAAATGCCTCTTAGTAGAACCCGACCAAAGAAGATTTTCCCCGGACAAGAGGAACCAAAAAGCTTATTGCATACACCACAACTCCAGAGGACATGCAACGGACGGGCGCAGAGACCTGCGGGAGCAGGTGGAAGACTTGGTAAAATAAGGCTATCTCGGTGGGTACATAGACCATTCGGTTTTTTAGGTCGACCAAGTTGATAGCGGAAGTCATCCGGTCGGATGCGTGGAATGCTGAGATGCAGAGATGATATATTAAGAAGAGCCTTGCTTGTAGTGACCAGTGTAGAGTTGCAAGAAAGGCAACAGATCCCAAAAGGTGAGTAAACCTCTTCTGACTTAGGTTGACATTTGATTATGCTTGTTTGTTATGGCTCACACAATGATTTTGATATTTTTTTCCGGCTCGGGTCTGCTCTTGTACCGCCGAGACCGATGTCTCTTTCCGGCTCGGGTCTGCTCTTGTACCGTCGAGATCGATGTTTGTTACAGCTCAGGGTCGGGTTACGTCCCACCGAGTCATGCTCATTGGTCTGGGGACGTAACATTCCCCCAGGACCAAGTGATTCTTACAGCTCGGGGTCGGGCGATGTCCCACCGAGTCTGCCTTTGGACTGGGGACGTAACATTCCCCCAGGACCAAGTGATTTTTACAGCTCGGGGTCGGGCGATGTCCCACCGAGTCTGCCTTTGGACTGGGGACGTAACATTCCCCCAGGACCAAGTGATTCTTACAGCTCGGGGTCGGGCGATGTCCCACCGAGTCTGCCCTTTGGACTGGGGACGTAACATTCCCCCAGGACCAAGTGATTCTTACAGCTCGGGGTCGGGCGATGTCCCACCGAGTCTGCCCTTTGGACTGGGGACGTAACATTCCCCCAGGACCAAGTGATTCTTACAGCTCGGGGTCGGGTGATGTCCCACCGAGTCTGCCATTTGGACTGAGGACGTAACATTCCCCCAGGACCAAGTGATTCTTACAGCTCGGGGTCGGGCGATGTCCCACCGAGTCTGCCCTTTGGACTGGGGACGTAACATTCCCCCAGGACCAAGTGATTCTTACAGCTCGGGGTCGGGCGATGTCCCACCGAGTCTGCCCATTGGACTGGGGACGTAACATTCCCCCAGGACCAAGTGATTCTTACAGCTCGGGGTCGGGCGATGTCCCACCGAGTCTGCCCTTTGGACTGGGGACGTAACATTCCCCCAGGACCAAGTGATTCTTACAGCTCGGGGTCGGGCGATGTCCCACCGAGTCTGCCCTTTGGACTGGGGACGTAAGATTCCCCCAGGACCAAGTGATTCTTACAGCTCGGGGTCGGGCGATGTCCCACCGAGTCTGCCCTTTGGACTGGGGACGTAACATTCCCCCAGGACCAAGTGATTCTTACAGCTCGGGGTCGGGCGATGTCCCACCGAGTCTGCCCTTTGGACTGGGGACGTAAGATTCCCCCAGGACCAAGTGATTCTTACAGCTCGGGGTCGGGCGATGTCCCATCGAGTCTGCCCTTTAGACTGGGGACGTAACATTCCCCCAGGACCAAGTGATTCTTACAGCTTGGGGTCGGGCGATGTCCCACCGAGTCTGCCTTTGGACTGGGGGCGTAACATTCCCCCAGGACCAAGTGATTTTTACAGCTCGGGGTCGGGCGATGTCCCACCGAGTCTGCCCTTTGGACTGGGGACGTAACATTCCCCCAGGACCAAGTGATTCTTACAGCTCGGGGTCGGGCGATGTCCCACCGAGTCTGCCTTTGGACTGGGGACGTAACATTCCCCCAGGACCAAGTGATTCTTACAGCTCGGGGTCGGGCGATGTCCCACCGAGTCTGCCCTTTGGACTGGGGACGTAACATTCCCCCAGGACCAAGTGATTCTTACAGCTCGGGGTCGGGCGATGTCCCACCGAGTCTGCCATTTGGACTGGGGACGTAAGATTCCCCCAGGACCAAGTGATTCTTACAGCTCGGGGTCGGGCGATGTCCCATCGAGTCTGCCGTTTTGACTGGGGACGTAATATTCCCCCAGGACCAAGTGATTCTTACAGCTTTGGGTCGGGCGATGTCCCACCGAGTCTGCCCTTTGGACTGGGGACGTAACATTCCCTCAGGACCAAGTGATTCTTACAGCTCGGGGTCGGGCGATGTCCCACCGAGTCTGCCCTTTGGACTGGGGACGTAACATTCCCCCAGGACCAAGTGATTCTTACAGCTCGGGGTCGGGCGATGTCCCACCGAGTCTGCCCTTTGGACTGGGGACGTAACATTCCCCCAGGACCAAGTGATTCTTACAGCTCGGGGTCGGGCGATGTCCCACCGAGTCTGCCCTTTGGACTGGGGACGTAACATTCCCCCGGACCAAGTGATTCTTACAGCTCGGGGTCGGACGATGTCCCACCGAGTCTGCCTTTGGACTGGGGACGTAACATTCCCCCAAGACCAAGTGATTCTTACAGCTCGGGGTCGGGCGATGTCCCACCGAGTCTGCCCTTTGGACTGGGGACGTAACATTCCCCCAGGACCAAGTGATTCTTACAGCTCGGGGTCGGGCGATGTCCCACCGAGTCTGCCCTTTGGACTGGGGACGTAACATTCCCCCAGGACCAAGTGATTCTTACACAGCTCGGGGTCGGGCGATGTCCCACCGAGTCTGCCTTTGGACTGGGGACGTAACATTCCCCCAGGACCAAGTGATTCTTACAGCTCGGGGTCGGGCGATGTCCCACCGAGTCTGCCCTTTGGACTGGGGACGTAAGATTCCCCCAGGACCAAGTGATTCTTACAGCTCGGGGTCGGGCGATGTCCCACCGAGTCTGCCTTTGGACTGGGGACGTAACATTCCCCCAGGACCAAGTGATTCTTACAGCTCGGGGTCGGGCGATGTCCCACCGAGTCTGCCCTTTGGACTGGGGACGTAACATTCCCCCAGGACCAAGTGATTTTTACAGCTCGGGGTCGGGCGATGTCCCACCGAGTCTAACATTCCCCCAGGACCAAGTGATTCTTACAGCTCGGGGTCGGGCGATGTCCCACCGAGTCTGCCCTTTGGACTGGGGACGTAACATTCCCCTAGGACCAAGTGATTCTTACAGCTCGGGGTCGGGCGATGTCCCACCGAGTCTGCCTTTGGACTGGGGACGTAACATTCCCCCAGGACCAAGTGATTCTTACAGCTCGGGGTCGGGCGATGTCCCACCGAGTCTGCCCTTTGGACTGTGGACGTAACATTCCCCCAGGACCAATGATTCTTACAGCTCGGGGTCGGGCGATGTCCCACCGAGTCTGCCCTTTGGACTGGGGACGTAACATTCCCCCAGGACCAAGTGATTCTTACAGCTCGGGGTCGGGCGATGTCCCACCGAGTCTGCCCTTTGGACTGGGGACGTAAGATTCCCCCAGGACCAAGTGATTCTTACAGCTCGGGGTCGGGCGATGTCCCACCGTCTGCCCTTTGGACTGGGGACGTAACATTCCCCCAGGACCAAGTGATTCTTACAGCTCGGGGTCGGGCGATGTCCCACCGAGTCTGCCCTTTGGACTGGGGACGTAAGATTCCCCCGGACCAAGTGATTCTTACAGCTCGGGGTCGGGCGATGTCCCACGAGTCTGCCCTTTAGACTGGGGACGTAACATTCCCCCAGGACCAAGTGATTCTTACAGCTCGGGGTCGGGCGATGTCCCACCGAGTCTGCCTTTGGACTGGGGGCGTAACATTCCCCAGGACCAATGATTTTTACAGCTCGGGGTCGGGCGATGTCCCACCGAGTCTGCCCTTTGGACTGGGGACGTAACATTCCCCCAGGACCAAGTGATTCTTACAGCTCGGGGTCGGGCGATGTCCCACCGAGTCTGCCCTTTGGACTGGGGACGTAACATTCCCCCAGGACCAAGTGATTCTTACACAGCTCGGGGTCGGGCGATGTCCCACCGAGTCTGCCCTTTGGACTGGGGACGTAACATTCCCCCAGGACCAAGTGATTCTTACAGCTCGGGGTCGGGCGATGTCCCACCGAGTCTGCCCTTTGGACTGGGGACGTAACATTCCCCCAGGACCAAGTGATTCTTACAGCTCGGGGTCGGGCGATGTCCCACCGAGTCTGCCTTTGGACTGGGGACGTAACATTCCCCCAAGACCAAGTGATTCTTACAGCTCGGGGTCGGGCGATGTCCCACCGAGTCTGCCCTTTGGACTGGGGACGTAACATTCCCCCAGGACCAAGTGATTCTTACAGCTCGGGGTCGGGCGATGTCCCCCCGAGTCTGCCCTTTGGACTGGGGACGTAACATTCCCCAGGACCAAGTGATTCTTACAGCTCGGGGTCGGGCGATGTCCCACCGAGTCTGCCTTTGGACTGGGGACGTAACATTCCCCCAGGACCAAGTGATTCTTACAGCTCGGGGTCGGGCGATGTCCCACCGAGTCTGCCCTTTGGACTGGGGACGTAAGATTCCCCCAGGACCAAGTGATTCTTACAGCTCGGGGTCGGGCGATATCCCACCGAGTCTGCCCTTTGGACTGGGGACGTAACATTCCCCCAGGACCAAGTGATTCTTACAGCTCGGGGTCGGGCGATGTCCCACCGAGTCTGCCCTTTGGACTGGGGGCGTAACATTCCCCTAGGACCAAGTGATTTTTACAGCTCGGGGTCGGGCGATGTCCCACCGAGTCTAACATTCCCCCAGGACCAAGTGATTCTTACAGCTCGGGGTCGGGCGATGTCCCACCGAGTCTGCCCTTTGGACTGGGGACGTAACATTCCCCTAGGACCAAGTGATTCTTACAGCTCGGGGTCGGGCGATGTCCCACCGAGTCTGCCTTTGGACTGGGGACGTAACATTCCCCCAGGACCAAGTGATTCTTACAGCTCGGGGTCGGGCGATGTCCCACCGAGTCTGCCCTTTGGACTGGGGACGTAACATTCCCCCAGGACCAAGTGATTCTTACAGCTCGGGGTCGGGCGATGTCCCCCCGAGTCTGCCCTTTGGACTGGGGACGTAACATTCCCCCAGGACCAAGTGATTCTTATAGCTCGGGGTCGGGCGATGTCCCACCGAGTCTGCCCTTTGGACTGGGGACGTAACATTCCCCAGGACCAAGTGATTCTTACAGCTCGGGGTCGGGCGATGTCCCACCGAGTCTGCCCTTTGGACTGGGGACGTAACATTCCCCCAGGACCAAGTGATTCTTACAGCTCGGGGTCGGGCGATGTCCCATCGAGTCTGCCCTTTGGACTGGGGACGTAACATTCCCCCAGGACCAAGTGATTCTTACAGCTCGGGGTCGGGCGATGTCCCACCGAGTCTGCCTTTGGACTGGGGACGTAACATTCCCCCAGGACCAAGTGATTTTTACAGCTCGGGGTCGGGCGATGTCCCACCGAGTCTGCCCTTTGGACTGGGGACGTAACATTCCCCCAGGACCAAGTGATTCTTACAGCTCGGGGTCGGGCGATGTCCCACCGAGTCTGCCTTTGGACTGGGGACGTAACATTCCCCCAGGACCAAGTGATTCTTACAGCTCGGGGTCGGGCGATGTCCCACCGAGTCTGCCCTTTGGACTGGGGACGTAACATTCCCCCGGACCAAGTGATTCTTACAGCTCGGGGTCGGGCGATGTCCCACCGAGTCTGCCATTGGACTGGGGACGTAAGATTCCCCCAGGACCAAGTGATTCTTACACAGCTCGGGGTCGGGCGATGTCCCACGAGTCTGCCCTTTTGACTGGGGACGTAACATTCCCCCAGGACCAAGTGATTCTTACAGCTTTGGGTCGGGCGATGTCCCACCGAGTCTGCCCTTTGGACTGGGGACGTAACATTCCCCAGGACCAAGTGATTCTTACAGCTCGGGGTCGGGCGATGTCCCACCGAGTCTGCCTTTGGACTGGGGACGTAACATTCCCCCAGGACCAAGTGATTCTTACAGCTCGGGGTCGGGCGATGTCCCACCGAGTCTGCCCTTTGGACTGGGGACGTAACATTCCCCCAGGACCAAGTGATTCTTACAGCTCGGGGTCGGGCGATGTCCCACCGAGTCTGCCCTTTGGACTGGGGACGTAACATTCCCCCAGGACCAAGTGATTCTTACAGCTCGGGGTCGGGCGATGTCCCACCGAGTCTGCCCTTTGGACTGGGGACGTAACATTCCCCCAGGACCAAGTGATTCTTACAGCTCGGGGTCGGGCGATGTCCCACCGAGTCTGCCTTTGGACTGGGGACGTAACATTCCCCCAAGACCAAGTGATTCTTCAGCTCGGGGTCGGGCGATGTCCCACCGAGTCTGCCCTTGGACTGGGGACGTAACATTCCCCCAGGACCAAGTGATTCTTACAGCTCGGGGTCGGGCGATGTCCCACCGAGTCTGCCCTTTGGACTGGGGACGTAACATTCCCCCAGGACCAAGTGATTCTTACAGCTCGGGGTCGGGCGATGTCCCACCGAGTCTGCCTTTGGACTGGGGACGTAACATTCCCCCAGGACCAAGTGATTCTTACAGCTCGGGTTCGGGCGATGTCCCACCGAGTCTGCCCTTTGGACTGGGGACGTAAATTCCCCCAGGACCAAGTGATTCTTACAGCTCGGGGTCGGGGTCGCGATGTCCCACCGAGTCTGCCCTTTGGACTGGGGACGTAACATTCCCCCAGGACCAAGTGATTCTTACAGCTCGGGGTCGGGCGATGTCCCACCGAGTCTGCCCTTTGGACTGGGGACGTACATTCCCCCAGGACCAAGTGATTTTTACAGCCTCGGGGTCGGGCGATGTCCCACCGAGTCTGCCCTTCCTTCCCCCAGGACCAAGTGATTCTTACAGCTCGGGGTCGGGCGATGTCCACCGAGTCTGCCCTTTGGACTGGGGACGTAACATTCCCCTAGGACCAAGTGATTCTTACAGCTCGGGGTCGGGCGATGTCCCACCGAGTCTGCCTTTGGACTGGGGACGTAACATTCCCCCAGGACCAAGTGATTCTTACAGCTCGGGGTCGGGCGATGTCCCACCGAGTCTGCCCTTTGGACTGGGGACGTAACATTCCCCCAGGACCAAGTGATTCTTACAGCTCGGGGTCGGGCGATGTCCCACCGAGTCTGCCTTTGGACTGGGGACGTAACATTCCCCCAGGACCAAGTGATTCTTACAGCTCGGGGTCGGGCGATGTCCCACCGAGTCTGCCATTCGGACTCGGGACGTAACATTCCCCCAGGACCAAGTGATTCTTACAGCTCGGGGTCGGGCGATGTCCCACCGAGTCTGCCCTTTGGACTGGGGACGTAACATTCCCCCAGGACCAAGTGATTCTTACAGCTCGGGGTCGGGCGATGTCCCACCGAGTCTGCCCTTTGGACTGGGGACGTAACATTCCCCCAGGACCAAGTGATTTTTACAGCTCGGGGTCGGGCGATGTCCCACCGAGTCTGCCTTTGGACTGGGGACGTAACATTCCCCCAGGACCAAGTGATTCTTACAGCTCGGGGTCGGGCGATGTCCCACCGAGTCTGCCCTTTGGACTGGGCACGTAACCTTCCCCCAAGACCAAGTGATTCTTACAGCTCGGGGTCGGGTGATGTCCCACCGAGTCTGCCCTTTGGACTGGGGACGTAACATTCCCCCAGGACCAAGTGATTCTTACTGCTCGGGGTCGGGCGATGTCCCTCCGAGTCTGCCCTTTGGACTGGGGACGTAACATTCCCCCAGAGCCAAGTACCTCTTTCAGCTCGGGGTCGGGTTACGTCCCACTGAGTCAGCCCTTCGGACTGGGGACGTAACATTCCCTCAGGTCCAAGTGCCTTTCACAGCTCGGGGTCGGGGTAAGTCCCACCTAGTCAGCCCTTCGGACTGGGGACGTAACATTCCCTCAGGTCCAAGTGCCTTTCACAGCTCGGGGTCGGGGTACGTCCCACCGAGTCAGCCCTTCGGACTTGGGACGTAACATTCCCCCAGATCCAAGTGTCGTTCTCAGCTCGGGGTCGGGTTGCGTCCCACCGAGTCAGTCCTTCGGACTGGGGACGTAACATTCCCCCAGGTCCAAGTGCCTTTCTCAGCTTGGGGTCGGGGTACGTCCCACCGAGTCAGCCCTTCGGACTGGGGACGTAACATTCCCTCAGGTCCAAGTGCCTTTCACAGCTCGGGGTCGGGGTACGTCCCACCGAGTCAGCCCTTCGGACTGGGGACGTAACATTCCCTCAGGTCCAAGTGCCTTTCACAGCTCGGGGTCGGGGTACGTCCCACCGAGTCAGCCCTTCGGACTGGGGACGTAACATTCCCTCAGGTCCAAGTGTCTTTCTCAGCTCGGGGTCGGGTTGCGTCCCACCGAGTCAGTCCTTCGGACTGGGGACGTAACGTTCCCCCAGGCCCGAGCATCTTTCACAGCTCGAGACAGGATCACATACCACCGAGCACATCATCGTTAGCTCAGAGGCAAAATTTTCTCCTCACAATCGAGATTGGATCAGTCAGGGGTCAGAACCCCCAAATCTCTGGTACAGATTTTACAGAGGAGGAGTCATTTTTAGTTTGGACAACAAGAGGAACTTCATCTCCTGATGGAACGACCCAAGTAAGCAATTTGTTTTGAGGTGGAGAATCATTCTGAATAGAGTCAGCATCTCCAATAAACCGAGGATATGAAGATAGAAACAGAAGACTTAGTTGATGGCAAATACAATTTCTCGGTGATTTCTGGAACGAC
This sequence comes from Zanthoxylum bungeanum, assembly GCA_019454045.1. Taxonomy (NCBI): domain Eukaryota; kingdom Viridiplantae; phylum Streptophyta; class Magnoliopsida; order Sapindales; family Rutaceae; genus Zanthoxylum; species Zanthoxylum bungeanum. The sequence continues at coordinate 33,475 of SKCR01013971.1, read as the reverse complement.
CACCAGCTAGGCGATCAGCACACCATCTTTTTTTATAGTTCCCGGCATCAACTCACAAACTCGTTGTTACCGAGAACTAGGGGACAGATGTTGATGGTGTTTTTCGGGCACTATGTTATTTAAACAACACGACATGGGTAAAAGTGGTAACTCCATTGATCGAGACCGTTAAAGCCGACCCGACAACTTGACGGTAAGAGGCCGAGCACTTTATACTAAATGGCCGAGCACTTGAGATCGGATGACCGAGCATTATCAGATTGACAGCAGCATTCTCAGTTCAAATGGCTATCATGACCGACCTCATGAAGACCGAGCACATGACGAGGCGTGCTCAGGAAGATAAAGCATCATATTCTTGCGGAAAAGGGATAAGTTGTCCTACTTTAATGGGGTAAAGTAATAACTTAATATCCTAATAGGATAAAGGAAGTAAATGTAGTTTTGATTAGGAATCCTTATGGGAAAAGGGAATAGTTTTGACTAGGAATCCTGATAGGAAAAGGAGACCATCTCCAAATTGGGAATTCTTGTACAATAGGAATCTGATTTCTTCACCATTATAAATAGGAGGGTAGAGTGAGTGTAGAAGGACAAGTTGAAGGCATCATCTGAAAATCATCACAAGAGTGAGGGATTAGAATCATAAAGCTCCGATTTGTAAAAGCAAAGAAGAGACCCGAGGAGTGTATTTGAGTAATAAAAAAGTACCACCCTGTTCTTGTCCGTGGACGTAGGTCGGATCCCAAAATCCACCGAACCACGTTAAATCTCTTTGTCGATTGGTGTGTTTTTTCCCGTCTCCCGCTAAATTTGCTTTTGGTCCCCCATAACCAAACAAATTCACCGTTGGAGGAGGATTACCTCGGAGGTGATATTCTCATATTACCCCGAGACCAAAATCAGCCGTCAAAAAAAAGTATTATTTTTTTTATTCTAATTTACCTGATTATGATATGTTGGATTTATTTATGGGTTTGATTTTTGCAGATTTTGGTTGGTTGACGTGCCATGAATTGTATGGGATTGAATAAGTGTTCTACTGTCAGATGGATCCAACTCTACGACCAATTTGTGTATCCAGAAGTTTTATTATAACTTCAAATACAAAGGTAATTTGTTAGATCGCATGTATTGGAGATTTTTATATGATAAGTATTATTTTTTTGTCATCAATGATTAAAAGTATTATTTTTTTGTTCTAATTTACCTGATTCTGTTATGTTGGATTTTCAGATGGGTTTGATTTTTGCAGATTTTTGTTGGTTGACTTGCCATGAATTATTTTTCATCCTTTATTTATTGGTTTGATTTTTGAGGGGGTTGGGTTGGATTATAGAGCCTAACATGTCTGATTTAGCCAAAGAAGCTTGGAGAAAATACCTTATACAAGTCCAAGTCCATCCTGTAAGAACCAAGGTTTGTTCTTTTCTCCATCATCGTCAATACCCATCTTTTATCATTCTCATTATCAATCATCATCAGTACCCATCGTTTTTTTTTTTGGATATCAGGCAATTACAACTAGAGTTTTATCTGGGTGTGTTGATGCAATTTCCCAGAAAATTTTTTGAATCAAGAAGCTTCAACTGAAAAGATTGCACCTTCTTTCGGTAATTAGTTTCTTTATTCATTTACAAAATGTTTGTATTTTGAAGCTAATGATTCAAGTTGAACCCATTTTTTTGTAAAAAAAAAAATGTTATATGATAAGTATTATTTTTTTTCTAATTTACCTGATTCTGTTATGTTGGATTTATTTATGTGTTTGATTTTTGCAGATTTTGATTGGTTGACTTGCCATGAATTGTTTTGTGGAATTTTGTCTGGGATAGAATCAGTGTTCCACTGTCAAATGGATCCAACTCTACGACCAATATTGTGTATCCATAAGTTTTATTATAACTTCAAATACAAATGTAATTTATTAGATCGCATGTATTGGAGATTTGTTATATGATAAGTGTTCTTCAGTAAAGTTGATTATTCGCGGCTAATTGAGAGATATGATAAAATAGTATGTTTGTCTGTATGTCCTGTTGTTCCTCTGAATTTTATTTAGTAGATCGCATGTGTCTGAGATTTGTTATATGGTTTGAGAGTTGTGCTGGCAACTTGTACCAACTTTTTACTTTGTATTGATAGTTATTGTTTGATATTTTGGACTATTGTATATTTAAAGGTTTATGGTGAAGAGAGGGAATTGTAAATTACCTTGGGAGAATGTTGAACTTGGTACCGAGGATATATGTAATATGTGCTATTATTACAGCTTAGAAATCGATCCAAGCTGAAATTTTTTGATTTTTGCACTTTATTATAGAAAATGATATCAATCATTGTCTTAAACTTTGATAGCTATGTGTTTGATATTTTAATTTATCGTTATTCATCTTATGTGTATTTCTTAACTGTAATCATATGATGTAAATTTATAAATTTTTACCTGTCAATACACATTTTTGGTACCATAATTATCACTCCTGAGATTCTGAGAAGTCTAAGGTGGGTATCGGCAAATAATACATTCGTGATTCTGTATTATGTGTATGATGAGTTGTTAAAAGAACAAAGAATTTGAAATGCTTCTCATTCTGACATTTATAATGTGCATATTTATTTCATTTATACGAATAAAGAATTACGAATAGTTCCTATAACATCGTGTCGTAGGCACGGGTAATATCTAGTATATTATATATATATATATATATAAATTTATATAATAATTAAGAATATTTTAAATTTTTATTATAAAAAATCGGGCCGAATAAAGCCCGGCCCGAGTCGGGCCGGGCTTTTCTCAGGCCCGGGCCAAAAAAATATTTGTCGGGCTCGGGCCGGGCTATCAAAGCCAGGGCCCGGCCCATTGCCACCCTTACCGATCAGGTCTCACAAAATTTTAAAATTGTTGTCAATATAGTGTCATTAAACATCAATTAACATGCAATCAACCAAATCATACCAGAAAATCTGATCTAATATGCATAAACCCTAGAAACCTTAAAACTTGATAATTAAGAAAAACCTGGTAAATGCAATGACGAATCTAAGTCGAGATCTCTATCTGTCCTTAAGAACTTATTGGCCCCGTCACAGGTGCTTCACGGATTCGCAATTGACCAATGTTCTCCCAGGATAACTTGGTTCCTTCTTGTCCAAGGTGCACTCCTTGACAAATGTTTGAACTAGAAGAATGGTGGCACTCTCTCTCTCTCAAAAAAAAACCAAACAACCAAAAACGAAATGTCTCTTATAAATTCGGATTTACTTTATGTATTTTTGTATTGGATATAATGCCTCTTATATAAGGCATGGAAGGGTGCTAATAAGGCACCCTTTGGGGTGGGGTGCAACCCTCTAAAGGGCTGTACCCCACACAAGCACCCAATGCAACAAAATGACATAATTACCCTTAATGAATATTTTAGAAGAATTTCCAACAATCCCCCACAATTCTTCAAATATTCATGGAGACACTTGAGAGAGTTACCATGAACTAAAGTTGCATCGAAATAGGTAGCTTTCGCCTTGAACCTTTCATAGTGAGTGACAGTCGGATTTACTTGGCAAACCAGTGACCCATAGTCTTGAACTGTTATGCTGTTGGTGTAAACCAAGACAACTGTCAACACACAGCTTTAATTCGACCATTTTTCTGTTCTACGGTTGTGTTCATTTCGGCCCTGAACAACGGTCCCGGATTTATCAAGCACTTTAGGGTACCCGCCTTTAACAGTTCCATGGAAGCGGCCTCACTTCTTACTTGAAATAGGTGATCTACTATGAAGAGGTAATCTGTCTTTACCCTTATTAGAACTCATCTCCTAATATAGTGATCATTAAAAGCCTTAACTTATCCTAACCAATGACAGACAGCACTCAGCGTCATTATCGGAATGGGAAAGAGTACAAAACTCTTCAGTGCTTGTTTTGAATTGCACAAAGTTTTTTGTTGTCCCTTTTGAACCTAGATCTTGGGATCTCCAGTCAGCTAGGTTGGGTTTCCACAGTGACAATTCTTAACTTATAGGCTTCAAGCCCATTCCCCTCATGACTTCTCAACTTGCTCTCGAGGTAAACCTTTAGTTAGTGGATCCGCTAGGTTTTCCTTCGACTTAACATAATCGATCGTTATTATGCCACTTGAGAGCAGTTGACGTATGGTATTATGTCTCCGACGTATATGTCGAGACTTACCATTATACATTGTATTTTGGGCTCTCCCAATAGCCGATTGGCTGTCATAATGTATACTAATCGCTGGCACCAGTTTGGGCCAACTAGGAATATCCTCCAGGAAGTTTCTAAGCCATTCTGCTTCTTCCGCTGTTTTGTCTAACGCTATAAACTCTGATTCCATAGTAGACCGGGCAATACATGTTTGCCTCGAGGATTTCCATGACACAGCTGCATTACGAAGTGTGAAAACAAATCCACTCGTAGATTTGGAATCCACCGTATCAGATATCCAGTTAGCATCACTGTATCCTTCTAGTACAGCAGGATATCTCTCGTAATATAGCCCATATTTTGAAGTTTCTCTTAGATACCTCAAAACTCTTACTATGGCTTTCCAGTGGTTATGTCCTAGATTGCTCGTATATCTGCTAAGCCGGTTCACAGCTTGAGCGATATCAGGTCGTGTGCAATTCGTGAGATACATCAGACTTCCGATGATTCTCGAATACTCTAATTGCGATACGCTTGAACCACTATTCTTTTATAGATGAAGAGTTGGGTGCACAGGGGCTCTAGCCACATTTAGATCCCCTTTAATATATTTATCAAGTATCTTCTCAATATAATGAGTCTGAGATAATATATATCTGTCTGATGTCCTCGAAATCTTAATTCCTAGGATCACATCAATTATTCCCATATCTTTCATATCAAATTTGCTGGATAACACGTTTTTGGTAGACTGAATCATTTCATGATCACTACCAATTATCAGCATATCGTCTACATAGAGACACACAATGACATATCCTTTTTGAGTTGATTTGGTGTACACACATTTATCACACTCATTGGTTTTGAACCCACTTGACAACATTTCTTTGTCAAATTTCTCATGCCATTGTTTAGGTGCTTGTTTTAATCCGTACAAGGATTTTACAAGTTTGCACACCTTCTGTTTTTGTCCAGGAATAATAAACCCTTCTGGTTGTTCCATGTAAATCTCTTCACCCAATTCACCATTCAAGAATGCCATTTTTACATCCATTTGATGTATTTCAAGACCAAATATAGCTGCTATGGCTATAATCATTTTTATCGATGTGATACGAGTCACTGGTGAATATGTGTCAAAGTAATCAATGCCTTCCTTTTGTCTATAACCTTTTATGACAAGTATTGCCTTATACTTATCTATTGATCCATCTGTTTACATCTTTCGTTTGAATATCCATTTGTAGCCCAACGACTTACAACCTGGAGGAAGATCAACCAACTCCCAAGTATGGTTCTGTAGGATTGAATCAATCTCACTGTTAATAGCCTCTTTCCACAGAGGTGCCTCCGGAGAAGACACAACTTCTTTATAGCTTTGAGGCTCATTTTCTAACAGGTATGTCAGAAAATCGGGACCAAACGACTTAGACGTTCTAGCTCTTTTGCTACGTCTAGGCTCGATTGTCTCAGCATTTACACGTTGATTTGATTCTTGGTCAACCTGATCACTGTCCTTGACAGTATCAACTGTTATTTTGAGAGACTCTATCTCTGTCTTTCCTTGCAATGAAACGTCTCTTCAAAAAATGTCACATTCCTTGACTCAATTATCATGTTCGGATTGATGTCAGGAATCTCCGACTTGTGTACCAAGAATCGATATGCACTACTGTTGCGAGCATATCCAATGAATAAACAATCAACAGTTTTGGGTCCTATTCTAACCTTCTTAGTTTTATGAACCATTACTTTGGCAAGACACCCCCACACTTTTAGGTATTTGTATGAAGGTACGAAACCTTTCCATAACTCATATGGTGTCTTGTCCACCTCCTGTGAGGAAGCTTGTTTAGAACGTAGTTCGCGGAAAGCAAGGCTTCCCCCCCCCCCAACAATTTCTGGGGTAGACCCGAACTTGTCAACATGGCGTTCATTATTTCCTTCAACGTTCGTTTTTTGCGTTCCGTAATTCCGTTCTGTTGAGAATAAGGAGCAGTGGTTTCGTGAATAATTCTGTGCACAGAACAATATTCACCGAATGGTGAAACGTATTCACCACCTCTATCACTCCTGATTCTTTTGATTTTCTTGTCAAGTTGATTTTCAACTTCGCTCTTATAGTGTACAAAGCTCTCAATAGCTTCTGCTTTGCTTCTCAGCAAGTACACATAGCAGAGTCTTGTATTGTCATCGATAAAAGTGACAAAGTACTTTTTACCGCCTCTTGTTTGCACAATGTTCATGTCACACAGGTCAGTGTGTACAAGTTCTAAAGGTTCAGAACTGCGTTCAACAGAATGAAATGATGTTCGATGTATTTTTGCTTCAACGCATGCCTCACACTTATGTTGGCTATCAATTGTAATTTTAGGTATAAGGTCCATGTTAATTAATTTACGCATGGTATCATAATTAACATGTCCTAACCTCCCATGCCATACATTTTGTGACTCAATAATATACACAGAAGTACTAGCTTTATTATTCGCACGATTAACCGTCATTACATTTAGTTTGAAAAAGGCCCTCAGTTAGGTAACATTTTCCTACATACATATCATTCTTTGTCATTACAAACTTATCAGAAACAAATACTAGCTTAAAACCAGCCTTACTAAGAAGAGAACCCGAGACCAAGTTCTTCCGAATATCCGGAATGTGCAGTACATTTCTCAATGTTAGCTCATTTCCTGATGTCATCTTCAGAACCACTGTGCCTTGTCCAACTACCTGAGAGGTAGATGAGTTTCCCATTGTCAGATGATCGCCGCCATCGACCTTCTGGTACATGGAAAACATCTTGCTATCTGCACAGATATGACGAGTAGCCCCAGTGTCTACCCACCATCCCTCGGATTCCCAACTATGTTGGCTTCTGTTACCACTGCTGATAGTTCCATCTCTGAGATATCATCAGTCAGCTGCTCACCCTCAGTGACATGGGCCTCATTTTTCTTTCTTGCCCTTGTCCTGAGACTTCTTGTTTCTGCTGCAGTCCTTTGACATATGACCGCTCTTTCCACAGTTGTAGCATTTCCCCTTGAACTTCTTGTTCGAAGAATCAGCTCCACTGTTCTTTCTTTTCTTGCTACCCTTCACACCCTCAATGATGTTAGACTTAGACTCCATAGTCTTGTAGCTGGCCTTCTTGGACATCCTGTTGTCCTCCTCGATTCTCAATCGAACACTAAGGTCTTCGAGGCTCATCTGCTTCTTTTTGTGTTTCAGATAGCTCCTGAAGTCCTTCCATGATGGAGGTAACTTTTCAATTATAGCGGCAACTTGAAACATCTCACAGAGTTTCATACCATCATCCAGTATTTCATGAATGATTAACTACAGTTCACCCAACTGAGACATCACTGTCCTTAAGATTGTTGTCAATATAGTGTCATTAACATCAATTAACATGCAACCAACCAAATCATACCAGAAAATCGGATCTAATATGCATAAACCCTAGAAACCTTAAACTTGATAATTAAGAAAAACCTGGTAAATGCAATGACGAATCCAAGTCGAGATCTCTATCTGTCCTTAAGAACTTATTGGCCCCATCACAGGTGCTTCACGGATTCGCAATTGACCAATGTTCTCCCAGGATAACTTGGTTCCTTCTTGTCCAAGGTGCACTCATTGACAAGTGTTTGAACTAGAAGAATGGTGGCACTCTCTCTCTCTCTCAAAAAACCAAACAACCAAAAATGAAATGTCTCTTATAAATTCGGATTTACTTTATGTATTTTGTATTGGATATAATGCCTCTTATATAAGGCATGGAAGGGTGCCAATAGGCACCCTTTGGGGTGGGGTGCAACCCTCTAAAGGGTTGTACCCCTCACAGCACCCAATGCAACAAAATAACAGAATTACCCTTAATGAATATTTTAGAAGAATTTCCAACAAAAAAACCTGACCCGACCCGATCTGTGATCACCCCTAGTTATAATCTAATAACAATCAAATTCTCACTTCATCCATGTGAGTATGGTTCGAACTATATACATATTGTTTTCACTCATGAGATTTTATCTATGGATGACAATATAGGTCATAATTTGTTTATTCATTTGATTCGATTCACATTAAATATAATTTGAATTTGGAAAAATTAATACATTAAGTATATTAATCAATTCGATTCGATTCGTTTATTAAACGAATTGAATATGGACTTGAGCTCATAGATTTATTTAGGATTTGTTTATTGTTTTCCTTTTGCTAGTTTTGTTATTTTTAATCAAGTTTGAGAAGTTGTTGTTAATTATTAAAGAAACATAATATTGCCTAGATTTGATTGGTCATCTTTAGTAAAGTTATTAATTGTGTATTTCATACATATATATTTATGAAAAATTAATGTAAATAAATTACGATAATTTATGTAATTGAATTATATTAAGACAAAACGAATATTCATTTATTAAACGAATCAAATACGAATTTTGATATTAGAATTCGTTTAAAAATAATTGAAGACAAATCCATCACATTTTGATTCAATTAATTTAGAATTTGACATAAATTTGATTCGTCAATTCGTTTTTTCCCTAATTTTATCAACTAAATTAGCTGGCACCCAAAAAAAATCATAAGGTCTAATATGGAATCGAACCCAAATCACTAAGTTAAAAATCTAAAGTGATAGCCATTATATGTTTTATTTTTAAAAGGTAATGGAATAGACAAGATTAAATATATTATTAACCGTTTACTTTTTCAAGACTCGAATCCATATTACAAGTTTTATTAACATCCTTAAAAATCAAATACCATTAATATATAAGGAAAAAAAAAGAGATTTAATTTGAAATTAAATCAGGGAGATCTGTGATAAATTTCCAATATAGTTTTAGTTCGTTTGTTTTGTACGTAAAGGAAAGTTCTGTTCGAGTGTGATAAGATCACGGAGTTAAAAAGAAAACACCAATGAGAAGGAGACGCGTCAAAGCCGTCAGTTGACCGCAAGGTTAGAGGACTTTAAGTGGAAGCTTCTTTAGTGGATTGTTACACAAATAAAATTGAAAATGCCAAATTCTCATTTGGTTACCATGTGGAGGGATTTGACACTCAATTAATACAGTTTAATTTAATGAAGGAATCATCAATAAGTATTCAAAGGTAATATGGGAATTAACCATTCGAATAAATCTCCAACAATAATAAATTTATTTGATTAGTATGTAATCAAAAGTAAATTTAACAAACATATAAGAAAAATATATAGAGACAATGATTTACGTGGTTCAGCAGAGAGTCGCTCCAACCCACGTCGACATGAGAAAGGGTTGTATTTTATTTCTCATTTAGGGTCAAGACCGACTCGAACTACATGTGGGGGGAATATAAGAATACAAAAATAAATACATCGGGTCTTACACAAGCCCGATATAAATCTCTCAGGTCATCGGGTGCTGACCTGCTTTCTCTCTTTATCACTAACTCTTCAACTCTCAATTTTTCTAAAAGTTGTGTAATATAAAATTTGCTAACCCTTAAATCTGAGACTTCAATCCATTTATACAGGCTCACAAATCTACTATTCTGTCAACCCATGATGTCAGCCGTCACCAGGCCATCATTGCCCCCATGCTGCTTTCCCAAACCACTCAACAAACAGTTATACTGTCACTGGGTTCAACCACCATTGTCAGCAGAAACCCATCATTACAACCTTTTAATCACTGCTACACACTTTATTGATGCGACAACCTATGATTCAACTACTCTGGTGTTGTTTCGTCATATGAATAGCTGACAGAGTCTTCCTCCAATGAGAGCCGTTGATTAACTTTTGTCATCATTAACCTTCTAGAAGCCCAAACTCCTAAATACGACATACATTATATGACTTAGACCTATAGAAGCTCATCTCCTTACTTAGGGCATACGACATATGATCTAGATACAGGTCGGCCCGTGATCCCATCATCGGGTTGGGTTCCCGAGGTGGATGATACCCATCAAAGCTCTGCTCAACTCTTTCACCAGGTCGGGTCGGTATCATCACTTGTTTCCTCCTAATCGAGCTCTGCTGATAAAGACCCATCGGGTCGGTTTCCACAAATCCTCCAATAACCCCAAATTCATCATTCCTTAATTAGGTCGGGTCGACATGATAACTCACTTCGTTCGTAACATGTTCTGCTCTTGGAAGAACTTCTCTATATCACAAGGTTGAGTCCTTCTGTCAAACTTTTGTCTCTCCAAACCCCCGGGGCCTTTATTCTATTTTTGGCCAAGTAGAATACTCATTCCGGCCTTCTTTAGGTATCCGAACATTCCTGGGGTGAAAAACCACATCAATAACTTATTTGCGACTTGTTATATTATTGCCTTAAGGGTGGATTTGGTGGCAAAAAGTTTAGACTTGATTGTCAGGTCGCCGTGTTCGAGTTTATAGAATTTTATATGTTCCGTTTAAGCCCGGATCGAGTGGTTTGACGAGTTTCTAACATTTCTAAAAGAAAAGACTTGTTATATTATCACATAGTTAGCATATATTAGTGGTGTTCACGGGTCGGGTCGGGTTGTGTTTTTTTTAAAAAAAAATTGTGAGACCCAATCGGTCGGGTCACGTGGATGTCAGGTCGCGGGTCGGGTCATGGCAGAGGTGAAACCCGATCGGGTGCCGGTCGGATCGGCCAAAAAAAATATTTTTTTAATGAATTAATTATTTTGAAATATAAATATTAATTATTTTATGTCTCAAAAATTATCATATATATAAATTTGTAATACAACAAAAATAATAAACATGAAATAATAGTAAAATTTTTAAAAATAATAAATTTTTTAGAAAAATAATAAAAAAAATTATAGGGTCAGGTCGGGTCGGTAGAATTTTTTTTATAACCCGCGCGCGAGTCGGTCGGGTCACATCAGATCGGTTCGGATCGCGGGTTGACCAGACCCTATGAACACCCCGGCATATATGGTCGCTTGACCGTGTGTAAATTAAAGAAACATAACATCTAATTTACAATACTGAATACCTCAGGGGCACATGTGAGAAAATACCACAAGCAATAAAACACATTGGAAATTACCAAACTCAAACCAAAAAGTACACGACGAACAAAACAACAGTAGTTGAATCAAGATAAAAGACACCATTGAATTTGAAATTAAACAAAAAAACAACAACAAAAGAAGCTTCCCACATCCTGTTTGCTTCTATCTGTCTTCATTCCTTCCTTTTAATTCCATTCTTCTTATTTATTTATGTTCTGGATATCTTTGATTTTTATATAATGAAACCGCGTTGTGAATATTCATAGAAAAGAACATCAACTCGGCTAAGTTATTGCATGAATATATTTTGAGCACACCGTGTCGATCAAAGTTCAATTCATCTTCATTTTCTTTTCTATCATTATTTCTTAGTAACCAAACAATATTGAAAGCAAAATCGGGATTCTTGAACAGCATAACTTTACCTGCAGGTAACCAAACAGAGATGAGAGAGAAAAAGGGATTATTGAACAACGTAGCATCTGGGTCTGGGAAAATCTTGCGTCCCATCCATGATCTTCTTCTACACAGAAGGTACAATTAAAAGAATATTAGCATATTAAGTTTAGAATTATCCTGATCATTGGGTGTTCTCAATATTCCGATTCTTGTTAGATTCTACTCTCAAATTTTGATTTTTTATAAATGGGAATCTGGGAATTTGATGGAATTGCTATTCTGAAATTGGGGTGTTATTATTGATGAGAATTGAAATGACATATCCTTTCAGGGATTGTGAAATATATGATCTGAAAGAAATAAAATAGCTTATTGTTAGCATGAAGTTGTGCAAATATGTATCTAGATTTTTGAATTTGATGGGCTCTTTTGATGTAATGTGCAGTAGTTCAGCGCAAGCAACGACTGATCCCAAATCTGAGATTTTAAACGATTATTACATTCCAAATTACATTCTTGTAACCGGATCTGAGGTTGAAAGACCTGGCCTCATACCTTCTTGTCCAGTTCTAGTGTTCATCAACTCCAAAAGTGGTGGCCAGTTGGGCGGGAAGCTTCTGCTCACTTATCGGTATCTTCTTAACGAAAACCAGGTAATTACACTGCCTGCAAACATAAGGTGTCTAGTTGTGAATATGAGTAAACTGTTTCCTGTGGAATTGATGCTAGGGTCATTGAATTTTCAGGTTATTGATCTGGGAGAAAAGGCCCCTGATAAGGTGTTGCATGAGCTTTTTGTCACTTTAGAAAAGTTCAAGTCTGCCGGAGATGTTTTTGCCTCTGAAATTGAAAAGAGATTGAGATTAATCGTGAGTTGGCTTGTCCAGGAAGAAATTCTGTAGATGCATAAATACCACTATTTTCATATATTCTGTTCCGTGAGTCCCTAATTTTTGTTTCTAACATGTGCTGCTGGAAATCAGGTTGCAGGCGGAGATGGCACAGCTGCCTGGCTCCTTGGAGTTGTTAGTGATCTAAAACTACCCCATTCACCTCCAATTGCGACAGTACCACTAGGAACAGGAAACAACCTTCCGTTCTCATTTGGCTGGGTAGGTTAATTGTTTACTAGTCTTCTGTAAGTCTTCTAATCGTTTTGTGTTGATTTCTTCCCTATGGTATGGATATAGTCATTTTTGAATCGTTGGTATGACTCCTAACTAGAATTTATGCTCTATTTTATTCTAGGGTAAGAAAAATCCAAACACAGATGAACAATCCGTGCTATCATTCTTGGAACAAGTGAAGGTTGCAAAGGAAATGAAAATTGACAGGTAATGCTTTCATGCAGGGTCATACTATTTACCTCTGTAGTTGTTCATGCCATCTCCGCTTTTGATCTAGTGGCACTTAACTTCAGGAGTTCAGACTTGCATAAAGGATGACAGTTGCCTCAATGAATTTAATGTTTGAGATAAATATTTGAGTCAAACATGTAACCAATTGCTAGAATTTTTTGGAGGAGTTAGTTTGCCAATAAGAGTTAATGTGTTGCAGTACTTTCGATAGGCAATGATGCTTGTCTTCAAAAAGCCCTCCTAAACCATGTTAGATTTGCACATATGACTTTTCTCACAGCATTTCATCTATCCCCTTCTGGCATTTCCTATTGTCTTCATTTTTCTTTACTAGAACATGATGGCGCTGCAATCTGAATTAAGTATTCGATAATTACAGCATATAAGAAGAGGGAAATATAGAAAAAATATTCTTTTATTTGAACCTCTTGAACTGTAAGATGAGTTGCAGAAAACAAGCATTTAGCTTTACTTTTGGATGAAAGTTAAAAAATAACTAGAATTACTCATAACTTTCCTTTTTTACCCTTGCTACCATCTTGAAGGATATCTTATAATGGACTAAGTATAGTTTTAACAGATGCACTCTAACACCTTGCTGACACATCATATTACTTGTTGAGGTTAATTGGATCTGAAATTCAATTCACATGATGCTTAGGTTGGTGTAAATAGTGAGTCTAGAATACGAAAGTTTTTCCTTCATTCCTGTTTAGTTTCAATTCTACCATTGTAGATAAGGTTGGGAATTTTAAATGCCTCTCTAGAGTCTTAGTGGATTTTTTATCTTACTTTTTCGTTTACCGGCCATACATTTTCTTGATTGAATTTCAGCTGGCATATTCTCATGAGGATGAAGGCTCCTAAAGAGGGATCTTGTGATCCCATTGCACCTCTAGAACTACCCCATTCTTTGCATGCATTTCATCGTGTCTCTGAAAAAGATACACTGAATGTGGTAAGTCTTCCTTTCCATTCTCTATGTTTAGTATATGCTCCACTTCTAATGAGGGAACCCTTATTTTAATAAAATGAGGATCAAGTTAAAAGACAGAAAAACACGAACTTTAAAAACAACTTTCTGATAATGGATCCTTCATTTTAATAAAATGAGGACCAAACTAAAAGTCTAAAAGACAAGAAAAACACACATTCCAATACAGTGTTGTTTGTCTTTTAGCAGATTGGAATTCTTGTTTTTCTGTTTTTTTTTTTTGTTTGGTCGGTAAGGGATCCCTCATTGGATACACACACACACAAACACACACACACACACACACACACAAACACACACACACACACACACACACACACACATATATAGTTTGCTTCATGTACTTCAATCAAATTCAAAGATGTAATATGTGGAAACAAGTTATCCAAGATGCTGTTGCTATATCCTTGGATCTCTTCTGCTATTCCAGTTCTTCAAGAATTCTCAACACTCTTAGAGAGAAAAAGGAGAGAGTGGTAGGCATTCATTAACTCTAAAACAAAATTGACTTTTGACTTATTTTTGTCCCAGTAGGATAACAGGAAATCACGTAATGGAAAGCTAAAGGACAACCAAGAAATCCAAGAGACACATGTCAGACTATTAAAAACACCTCGAAGTTCTCAACTTGATAGAGATTGGCATAACCTTAAACTCATCATTCTAAACTGATTAAATTTAAATGTTCAAAATAGCACTACTTTTTCATCACCAGACTCTGCCACTCTGCTTGTGCACTTTACTTTCTATCATCTCGCCTAATTTGAAATTATGCAAGGAGTGCAATTTTTTTTCCATTTTGGCATTAAGGTCATTGTAAAAATCCTCAGAAAATTGGTTCACAGTCATTGGTCACAAGTCAGAACAGAAACAAAGTTAATATGTGAATATGAGAACTTTCATTATCTATCTCTGTTGTTTGATTTACTTAGTCATGTTTATTTGCTTCATATACATGTGGCACTGCTTTTCTTCCTTGCTGGTAAATGGTTTGTCCGATATTCTCAGGAGGGTTATCACACATTTCGTGGGGGATTTTGGAACTACTTCAGCATGGGTAAGAAATGCAAACTTTGTTTGTTTGCCGGAAGCCTCCACTACTAACATCTGCATAATTGCTGAGTTTATTGATGTTATATGTTCTCTGTGCAGGAATGGATGCTCAAGTATCATACGCATTTCACTCTGAGAGGAAGTTACACCCAGAAAAATTCCAAAATCAATTAGCTAATCAGGTGTGAATACACACACACACACACACACTCACCCCCCTTTCACTGTTATTGACACATATTTCACTTGTCTTCTTGATACAAATCCTTGAAATAAATCTGTTTCTGTCATATTCTTTCTTCTGGGTGTGGCAGAGCACTTATTTGAAGCTTGCTGGTACTCAAGGATGGTTTTTTGCTTCTCTATCGCATCCTTCTTCTAGGTGAGTCTTTGATTGATTTTTCAAAATATACGTATTTCTTTTTTTTTTCCAATCCCTAATTTCCTTTAGACGTGTTTGAATTATTCTCCAAGTTAGCCTTCTGTTTGGTGGTTAATATTGGTGGATTTGCATGATTTTCATACAGAAACATTGCACATTTGGCAAAAGTTAAAATTGTGAAAAGGCAAGGTGAATGGGAGGAGCTCCATATACCAAGCTAGTAAGATGATACATTCTATCCCAGATTTTGGCTCATTAATTCATTTGATTCCTCATTTTTAGGTCTGTTTTAGTCCGCATTTCACTAACTCTTCATCTTTGACATACAGCATTAGGTCTATTGTCTGCCTCAACTTGCCCAGTTTTTCTGGTGGACTCAATCCTTGGGGGAAACCCTTTAGGAAGAAGCTACGTGAGGTTAGTTCTAATTTGTTTGTTTGCTTTTTATTTCTACTTCTGAATGAATTATCAAGTGAAAATATATATATCAACAATCTGCTAACCAACACAAATCAATTACTAATTCTCGACAGTTTTGATTTTCAGAGAGGCTTGACTCCTCCATACGTAGATGATGGCCTAATTGAGATCGTTGGTTTTAGAGATGCTTGGCATGGGCTTGTTTTGCTTGCCCCAAATGGACATGGAACCCGTCTTGCTCAGGTATAAAGATAATTGTAACTTCTATGACCAAAAATGGACATTGCTCCTCGGCAATGGCGTGTGCTGCTAATGATTTAGAAGCCATTCAGCTGCTCTCTCCTCTCCTTATATTTTTATTTGTTAATTCATTTTTTTCATGCAGGCAAGCAGAATCCGTTTCGAGTTTGAAAAGGGTGCTGCTGATCATACATTCATGAGGATTGACGGAGAGCCATGGAAACAGCCTCTCCCTGTTGATGATGAGTCAGTAGTTGTAGAAATTTCCCACCTCCGCCAAGTGAACATGCTTGCCACCCCATCATGTCGTTCAAGAAGCATCAATGATATTCATTCTCCTGCAAGTTCTGTCGAAGAAGACTACGATAGTATCGAAGCTGAATCCGCTGAAGATTGGGAAGAGAGGAGAAAATTCGGTGCAGCTGACACATTTAAATTCCCAGAGGAGTTTGATGTAACTCAACTTAGTTGAAATACTATTGTCTATGCCAAGTACATACTACTGGTATAATTTGCAAGTAAATTTCTCCTTCTTGAGTGAATAGAAATAGCATTTAGATTGTATTTTATTGATCACAATTTTAACTGATTGCTGTAGTTTGTTTCTACATCCATGTATTGTACATTCTTGAATGATACGAGTACTCTAATTCATAAACCATCAGAGGCTCATTCATTCATTCATTCATTTTCAAGTTTACAGAGTCGTCTCTCCCCCACGAGGTCCTTTTTTGTCATTTTATTTTTAAATTCTATTAAATTATAATTAAATTAATAAATCAATTAAATAAAACACATATTACTATAAGAATACATTAAATTACAAAATTAAAAAATCTCTGAAATTATTTTTATTATTAAAAAATTAAAATAAGAAACCTAATATAAAATAAAAACATAATATCTATAAATATATAAGTTAAATATTTTTAAGTCTCTTTATCACGTCACATGACGGCTTAATATTAAAATTATAAAATTAAATTAATAATCTATTAAATAAAAATACATATTATAATTTTATAAGAATTCTATTATAATAAGAAAACATATTAGACCATCATATTAAAATAAAAAAATAACATTATTAAATTATCTACAATTAACCTAATCTTTACAATTAATTTATTATTATTAATTATCTACAATTAATTTTTTATTATTAAATTAAAATAATAAATTATTAATATAAGAAAACATATTACAATATAAAAACATAATTTACTATTAAAGTATGAAGCCAATTAATTTAATTAATATTTTAATTTATTATTATTAAATTATAAAATTAAAATAAGGAAACCTATTATTATAAGAAAATATATTATAATCTCTCAATAAAATAAAAAACATACGTGGCACTTAATCTCTACAATTAATCTCTAAAATTAATTTTTTATTATTAAATTATAAAATTAAAATATCTTCACAATTAATTTTGTATTAAATAAAAGGCCTATTACAATAAAAATATATATTATAATTTTATAAGAACTGTATTATAATAAGAAAACATATTATATTATCCTATTATAATTAAAAAAATACTATTAAATTATAAAATTAAATTAATAAATCTATTAAATAAGAACCATATTATAACAAGAAAACATATTATACTATCCGATTAATTTTTGAATAATATCACAGATAATCGGCAAAGAATATATATATATATATATATTAAAGTATGTATGTATGTATAAGTTAAACATTTTTAAGTTTTCTAATCGCGTCGCATGACATTTAATCTTTACAATTAATTTTTTTATTGCCTATTATAATAAGAAGATATAGTATAATCTTCTATTAAAATAAAAAAAATATATGTGATACATAATCTTTATAGTTAATATTTTTCTTATTAAATTATTAAAATAAAAGTATATTATAATATAAAAATATAATCTCTTATTAAAATAAGAGATTTAAATAGTAGCCACTCACAAAACCAATTTTTTGGATTTCGGGTCTATTATCATTTGTTAATTTTATTTTGAATTATTTTTATATATTTTTTATTTTATGAATTTTTTTATTTACTGTGCCTCAAGATGTAAACTCTGATTATTAACTCTTACACAATGAATTAGAAATATTATTTGAGAATGGGAGACAAACTAATGAAGCATATATATTACGTGTAAGTAAATCAATTATCTCATTTAAAGTATAAAACCAATAATATCCTAAGCATTTTCAAAATTAATACCTAAAATAAATACTCAATATGTACAAAGTGCGGCTTTTGTTCTAGTTAAATTATAAAATTAAAATATCTCTACAATTATTTTTTTATTATTAAATTATAAAATTAAAATAATAAATTATTAACATAAGAAACCTATGACAATATAAAAACATAATCTCTACAATTAATTTTTTATTATTAAATTATAAAATTAAAATATCTTTATAATTAATTTTGTATTAAATAAAAAATCTATTACAATAAAAATACATATTATAATTTTATAAGAACTGTATTATAATAAGAAAATATATTATACTATCAGGCCGGTCGTACGAGAAATGCTAGCTATAGGAATCATCAAGCCAAACTGTAATCCCTTCTCATGTCTGGTCCTATTGGTTAACAAAAAAAATGGGAGTTGGAGATTTTACGTCGATTCTCGAGCGTTGAACAGAAAAACTGTCCTAGATAAGTTTTCGATCTCGATTATTGATCATTGATGAATTGATTGATGAGTTGGGAGGAGCAACAATATTTTCGAAGTTAGACCTGAAAATGTGGTATCACCAAATTCAATCAAATGTGAGGATGTAGAAAAGACTGTTTTTCGGACACACGAAGGGCATTATGAATTTCTGTTTGAGATCTGAGAGACAAACGAATAGAGCATAAATATTATGTGTAAGTAAATTAATTGGCTTATTTAAATTATAAAACCGATAAGATCCATAATATTTATAAGATCAATACCTAAAATATATATTCAACATACACAAAGTGCAAACCCTATACTAGTTCTAATTAAATTTGATGTCGATTATTGCATATATCAATAAGAAATCTAAATTAAGGTGCAAAGAAAAAAATCATATACATATCAAACAGTGATAATAAATGATAATTGGGTGTTGTTGTTTTTTTTTTTTTTGTTTGTTTGTTTTTTTTTTTTTTTTGCATTGTTTTAGCAGATTTTTTGTCTAAAATCGTGTCGAGCATCTTTGGTTTCTAGAGTAATCTGAGTTAAGGTATTATTATCGATGATATCGTATAAAAATGTTATAGCTAAAATACTATAGGTTGCACGAATCACGAGATTATTGGTGTCAAATATCTTGATTTGTCGACGTTTTAAATCCGTGTTTTTCCACATGTATCATATCCTACAAAGACACAATAAACACATCAAAACACTCGAGAGGCTCGAATTAACTCAAAATATTAGATTTATGGGCGATAAATATGATATATTGACCGCTCATCACATCCTCAAACTTAACATTTTGTTTGTCCTCGAGCAAAAATAAAAATAAATAAAATAAAAATAAACAAACTTAAGTAAATTAACTAAACCATTTTCGCATGGATCACAATTGCATTTAGAATATGCAACAAACCTTTAAACCTCTAGGCGGCCCTAGTGGACGAGTTGTAGTCTCGCGAGGGGTTACAGTGACGACACCCATAAAAAAAAACTTTTGAAACACATGCAGTCACACAAATGCAACAAGAAAACTAAACAATAAAATAATCTTGAGAGTTATACATAATGATGTCCTCAAAGAATGATCAACAATGAAACCAAAAAAACCTTCAAAGTACTCAACGCAACTCAAATCCAAGTTATTGAATAAATCATCTAAATTAGACTCACAGTATGTGTGTAAAGGTTTGGTCAAAGTTCGACTTCTAAGTGCACCAACTTGGTGATTTCTCAAAAATGAAAATCTGACAGGTCAAACCAACCTAAATATCCCAAATATGTTATGTGTTTGTCTACTTGTGCTTAATATGGTACGACTTCTCTTTTTTTTTTTTTTTATCTTTTTGAATCTCTCTCTTCTTTTTATCTTTTTGACTCACCTACCCTTTAAGATAGTATTTTTCTCATTATGGTCCCAACACTTGCTATGGGTAGCTTCACACTTAAAGGTTATAAGCAGTTTATCTTCTTTTTTTTTTGCATCAGTTTAGCTTCTCACTCATTTAATATGGTAGTTGTATAATGCCTATATAAATACCTCTCATTGTAAGTTCTAAATCAAGCAAATGTCAATACACATTTTCTTCACAAATTCTCACATTGTGAATGCTAAAGGGGGAAGGATCGGCTATAAAGTTATGGTATGAAATTATGAGAGATAGCTTATGGTGTCAAGAGATGATATGTGCGAGTCTTTACTGATGATGATGAAGTTGTTGAGGCAAAAGTCTTACATTTTGGTATCCAACTTGTGAGAGAGATTAGTTTATCTCGTTTTTTTATTGAGTCGGACTTGCTTAACCTGACTAAATTGGATACCGCCTTTATGGTCGGTTGGAATTGTTAGGGTTGGTGCTCGGAGTGCCAATCCGGATCGTATTTATGTCCGATTCATGAATACGAGCAATTCTATTTTCCGTAATATTACTTATTTAATGGTAGCACCTCTTGTCTTTTATACACATATTCGATCTAATTATGATTACATATCTAATTACGATTAGGTTGAAACTAAATTTGGTTTAGTGATACGTGTATATTAGACAAAGACCCTTGGATTTACAATGTAGTGCGCAGTTACAACGTAGTTTGTAATTGACATTGGTAAGCGCACTATAAGTTATATATCCTTAAATAAAGTTTCTGGTCAAGATTTACTAACACGGGTCAGTTAGTAAAATCCGCTGAGACCAGTACATGTCGTATATCGTGACTTGGTCTGATGGTTTATCTCAATGAACCATGAGTCTCGGGAGACTCGTATAGACATGTAAGTGTTTATTTGATAAACATTGAACGACTCACTGAAGATTTCCTAATAGATGGTACACTAGCGTCAATATGAATCTTCTCGAGTTGAACGAGCATAATGGTCCTTCGACTTGAGATACCACAGTGGGATATATGAGTTATCCTCCACACTTTGATGGCAGTCACGTCACCGATCTATTTAGATCAGACCTCCGTCTGTTCGTTGGGTGTGGACTGATGCTCATGATATCCAGTGCGTATCAAGAGATGATATGTCAGTCCTGTGTACAGGTCATATGCATCTTACACGTGTTTATGATCTAGTAAATCCATGGATGTGGTATAACTTCGGAAATCAGTTCCGAGTGTTATTTAGAGATCGTAAATTGAAAGTCGACTATATTATACCGAACGGATTTGATGTTTTTATCTATATCACATGTATAATATGGATAGCATGTGACAGAAGGATTATACGTATGCAATGACCTCGACTTACATGGTTTAGCGAGATTATCCGTGGTCGTCATAATTCATGAATGGGTGAATTATGGACACGAAATTAGATTTCGTGACGTATAAACATAAACTTAGAGTGTCCCACAATATGAAGTGTACTCGTTAAGCACTTGGGCAACGCGTTATGAATAATACAGATTATTCATAATACTTCATCGAATTAAATGAGTTAATTCGAATCGTTTAAACGGTTAAACGATAACACATGCATTATGGGATTTTGGTCATTTAATAATTATTGTGTATTTGTATTTGATACATAATTTGATTATATACACATTAATTAATCGTCAAATGAGATTTTGACACATGTCATTAATATATGTATTTGTTATTTAATGTAAATAAAAATACATATATAATAATTATTATATTAATTAATTATTTAGATATTTAAATGTTAAATATTTGAATAATTAAATAATATTCATATTACATAAATGTTATGCAATATGTTTAATTATTATTGATACATGTGGCATGATTTTATTAAGCTTAAGTGTGCAAATTTGATTTTTCCAAGTTAAAGCTTATCTTATCTTCATTTTAATTTAATGAAATTAAAGGGAAAAATGACCAAAATGCCCCCCACATTGTCGGCCAAATGATTTCTTAAAGTAAAAAAAATTCTTTTTCTTTCCAATCTCTTCTATGACCGAATACCACTATTAGAAAAGCTCTCAATTTTTGGTTTGAAGAAACCATGAAGAAAGTGAAGGAAAAACAAGAAAAGCTTAAGGATTATTGAATATTAAAGGTAATCTTTATCATTCTTAAGTTTAGAAAATTATTTTACTTGTTCTTGTGTTCCTAGAATAGTTCTAGGGTTTCTTTACTTGTTGAAAATTGGGGCTTTTGGTTTTGGTGGATGGAACTGGAAGCATGGTGCATGTGTGAGGTTGATTTGGTTGATATTATTGTAATATTAGTCTAATTTGATCATTTGATTATATGTTGCTATTCTAGAGTGTTATGACCACTCTTGTAATGCCTAAAATTGTTCTTGGGTGGTTCATGTGTGGTGACTTTGATTGGTGTTTTGATTAATAGGATTAATCTTGAAAAAATTGGATTTAAAGCATGAAAATTGACAAATTTGTGTTCCGGATCAGATCTGGAAAAATCCATGAATATGTTGATGAAATTGATGTCATATAAATGTGTTAGAAATTATTTCGGAGTTGAAATAAGCGAAAATGGCGAAAAACGGCGTTACCGGCTGACTTTCGAGCCAACCGGGTGACGGTTGCCGAAACAGTGAATTGGTCACTATTCGGGCAGCCCATGAACTGCCCTAACACTATTGGGGCTGACCTGGGCAGTCCCCATAAGTGTTGGGTGATCAGTTCGGTCAAAAACACATTTTGCGGAAAAATATTTTTCGTAAAAGTTTCACGAAGTTTCTACATTATTTATGTCATTATTTGATATCGAATAAATGTGTTTAGGTGAAATATGAATAAATTATGCATATTAGATATTGAATAATTTGTTCGGTAATTTGAAAAAATTTTAAAATTACAATTTCGCCCGAATAGCAATTCGGTCGCGCCCTTCGCCCAAAACCTCAACAAAAATGGTATCAGAGCAGGTCTGATGCTTCATCCATTACATTAGTCATGCTTGATATATGATATGTAATCCAATTTTATATTTGTACATGCATGGTAATCTATATGTTTCTTGACTTTTCGGTTCTACGCTAACAGAAACGTAACCGAAATTTAATGGTTAAATTGAGTTATGTTTTCTAAGGTTGAATTGAATTGTATAGAAAATGATTTAGATTAAAAATCTGCATTTGATGTGGAGCAATGCTTCATTGAGGAATATCCCCGCTTAAAATAAGGCTGTAAAGTAACGTGTATTGGATGCATGTTTCTTGGTTTGTCTTGTCAATAAGGTTTATGGGTAACTTTCTATGGCTGCATCCGAGATCGTGCCAAAGCAGTGAGGGTGTAGTTGATAGAATTTTATCCATGCCGATTGTATATTGATACTAGACAAATTCAAGTGAAAGTGGAAATCCTGAACGTGCCAAAGCTGTCAGGACTACATCGATAGCTTGAGTTTGTCATTGGCAAGTGAAGCCTTGATACGCCTCCTTGTGAACGTGTCAAGGCTGTCATAACGAGAAACGGTCAGGACCAAAATCAGGAGTCACTGGTGAGTGATTGACAATGAGTTGTCTACTTAATGAATATATGTAGGCGAGATCGTGCCAAAGCTGTGAGTCGAAATATATTCATGGGATCCTACTCTCACTATGGAATTCGATTTAATTATTCAATTCTCGTTCTCCGTTGGGGATTACGATATTACGTAAAGTTGTGGGAGATATTGCTGGGTTAAAAATTCATAACTAAAGCAGTGTGTAATTTTATGGAATTTGCTGCTTTTGTTTTCCTTTATTCTATATTGTTTATAGAATTATACTTCTAATCCACTGCATAGCATATTACTTGAATATGTTTTCTGACTTTACTTATGGTTGCGTATTTCTAGAATAGGTTCCAGAATGACAGTAGACTTAGATATTGTTAGATTAGTTCAAACAATCGGGAACTGTTGTTCCGATTTTCTTGAAAAATCAAGATGGTTAGTGACTTAGTTACTAAGTCACGATTGGTAATCTAAATAGATATCTGTTTTAGGATATAACTGTCTAGAGAGAATAGTTTCTTGTGCAGTAAGAATTGACTTGAATTAGTTCATGTCTCGAGATTCTTGACTGGCATTAAGGAAACCTTATTAGTATTTGTTTATCTTATAATGACGTTTCTTGGCTTTAATGACTTTTAGAAGTCATGTGTTTGACACAATTTGCTAATCAATCATTTGCAATTGTTGTGAATAATTGAACGTAAATTATAAAACTTAAGAAATGAGATGTGTATAGTTGTGTATACAGAATATTGATTCTTACAATACGACGACTATAGGTATTGGATATCAGATCTCCCGTCTAGTTATTTAAAATAATGTTTAATAACTGTTTTTGATATTTGATATCAGAACTCATGACTATTGGATAGTTACTTGTTCTTAAAATCAATGTTTAATATTGATTCTTACAATACGACAACTATAGGTATTTGATACC
Source organism: Zanthoxylum bungeanum (assembly GCA_019454045.1). Taxonomy (NCBI): domain Eukaryota; kingdom Viridiplantae; phylum Streptophyta; class Magnoliopsida; order Sapindales; family Rutaceae; genus Zanthoxylum; species Zanthoxylum bungeanum. The sequence goes on along the minus strand of SKCR01013971.1, from coordinate 8,889 downwards.
AGATCTCTCGTCTAGTTATTTAAAATAATATTTAATAACTGTTTTTGATATTTGATATCAGAACTTGTGACTATTGGATAATTACTTGTTCTATATAAATAGTTGTTACATATTTTAATATGACTAGTAGTGTCATTAATGAAAAGATAAACATTAAGAAAAAGTTCGGTTAACTAAATAACTTAGAACAGTGCTATATGAGATTTTATCACATAAGCATAAGATGCTTATTCCGTATGGTAAAAGATGGTCCGATACGAGATTACACCATATATCCTTATCCATTTAATGAATATTGTATTCAGGATGTGATTTAATCTCATTTAACCAATGATCGTCATTGGACCACAAGATTTATTAGACTAATACACTAGATGTATGTGGTTTAATGAATTAGAAATTACCTTAGATAGTTTTCTTCACTCCGTAACTTAGTTAATGAATTGTCATGATTTAGTTGTGTGTTTCTATAAGAATATATATTGAACGTCTTGAATGGTTCGAGAAATTTCAATATGTTTCTGATGAAATATGAATATAATATTTTGATTGGTTCAAAGTTATTCTATTTGAAGTGTTGAAAACTATATCTTTAAAATTCGTAGTGAATATTTGAATTGTTCAAAGATGTTTGATATGATCAAACATATGAATCTTAAGGCAATTAGTTCTAAAGTTATTTAATGAATGTGATTCCTACTCAATATTAAACTTCCACGATTCCATCTTGATGGAATTGGTCAGTGGGAGTAATCGAATCTTATATGATTTGATTCGTTGATATTGAGTGTTACCGAATTTATTTTCAATACTCTTTGGGTTATGCTCCAGTAACACTAACCCATCTCTTTAATTAAGGTTCCAATCGTTCCTACAGTTACATATATGATATGTATAATAGAAAATTCGAATCTTGAAAAGTTTGAGATTTGAAACTTTCTTTTGTATAATGGTTATATAATTGAAAGTACTTGCGCCTCGGAGGTACACCTAAGGTTTATCATTTATTCTACATAATAGAATATTGTATTCTATTTGATAGAATATCTTTTCTACGATCCCGAGCAATAAAATTGTTTTATTACTTGGTGTGTTAACATCAGATGTTGACAATTGTAGAAAAGACTTGACTTATTGAAGTCAAATGTGAGAATGATAAACTATAAGTGGAACTACATAATTAATAAGATGAAAAGACCCTTAGACCATCTTCCGTATAAGTTCAATAAGATGTCAGGATCATTTACAAAGTATTTGATACTTAATGATTTTGTTGTTTTCTTATCGAATAAAATTATTCTATAACTTATAGTGAGAGCGATATTTGATATCGATTTCGGAAGTTAGCATTGAATCATAGATCTAAGATTGTTCATAACTTACTACGATCAAGTTTTGAACTTGATTAGGCTTTCGTTATGAATAGTTCATAAATTGTGCAAATTGTTTGCGCAGCAAAAACAATGTGAGCTAATTAAAGGTTTGACGTTTATAGTGAGAAAGGTTTTACTCAGTGATCTATGGTAGATTGTGAGAAAACTTGTCTCTAGTTGCACTAATTGAATAATTAAAGATCTGTTGGTTAATGTTGATATTAAACTATGTATTTTGGCTAAAGAATGCAAAGTGACGTTCTTGAATGATTTCTTCGAATGAGAGATTCGTCGTGATTTCTTTGTTTGAAGAATTCATTCTAGAATGGCCCTAGAGTTTGTATTCTGCTAAGATCACAATTTGATATACTAGCTTATAGAGTCTATTGTAGACTCAGGTAAGTTTTCCAGAAATTCGTATTCTCTAATTTTTATACAGTCAGATTGTCTGATTTTATCAAAGTATAGAGAATACATATATGATAGTAGGGTCAGTGGGAGCGTTCAAATTTCTTTCTAGTGTTATATATCCTAACGACATTATCATTATTAAAGTAATAATGAGATTTTTTATTAAGTAAAAGATTAATTCTTCTTTTCTCCGTGAAAGCAGTGGGAGTAGTCTTTGTTATATTTGATATATTGATATAAAGTTTTATATATGATATAAAACTAAAAGATTTGTGAGATACTCTCTTTAGTCGCGTATTAGATATGATCTAATAAAGGACACGGTAAGACTATCTGTATGACAGTTAGTATAATTGTTTGACAATTAACGTGTCTTATATATATATATATTATTAACCTTTCGTAAATGATGATTCCTTTGTCGAAAAAGAAATTGATTAGAATGTCTCGTCAATCTGATGCATCATATGATGATGGCATAATGAATAGCACAATACTTATAATACTAATATATCGTTTGAGTCATATTGATGTGAAATTTGGATTCTACAAAATATGAATGAGACTGGCTAAGGAAAACAATTGAGTTTGTTGGACGGACTCAATTTGTTAAAGCGGGCTTACTTGTTGTTGTCTACCTCTTGAGTGCTATGTGAGCTCTTGAGGGCCATGAGTATGTGATATACATTGAGATGTGTATATGATATCGTGGATTGGCACTAGAGCCAGTGGGATAAATTGTTAGGGTTGGTGATGAAGTGCCAATCTGGATCGTATTTATGTCTGATCCATAAATACAAGTTCATTTTCCATAATATTACTTATTTAATGATAACACCTCTTGTCTTTTATACACATATTCGATCTAATTATGATTAGATATATAATTACGATTATGTTGAAACTAAATTCAGTTTAATGATACGTGTATATTAGACAAAGACCATGAGATTTACAATGTAGTGCGCAGTTACAACGTAGTTTGTAATTGACATTGGGAAGCGCACTATAAATTGTATATCCTTAAATAAAGTTTTTGGTCAAGATTTTACTAACACGGGTCGGTTAGTAAAATCCACTGAGACCAGTACATGTCATATATCGTGACTTGGTCTGATGGTTTATCCCAATGAACCATGAGTCTTGGGAGACTCGTATAGACATGTAGGTGTTTATTTGATAAACACTGAACGACTCACTGAAGATTTCCTAATAGATGGTACACCACCGTCAATAGAAATCTTCTCGAGTTGAGCGAGCATAGTGGTCTTTCGACTTGAGATACCACAGTGGGATATATGAGTTATCCTCCACACTTTGATGGCAGTCACGTCACCGATCTATTTAGATCAGATCTCTGCCTGTTCGTTGGGTGTGGACTAATGCTCATGATATCCAGTGTGTATCAAGAGAGGATCTGTCAGTCTTGTGTACAGGGCATAGGCATCATACATGTGTTTATGATCTAGTAAATCCATGGACGTGGTATAACTTCGGAAATCAATTCCGAGTGTTATTTAGAGATCGTAAATTGAAAGTCGACTATATTATACCGAACGGATTTGACGTTTTTCTCTAATATCCCAGGTATAATATGGATAGTCTGTGACGGAGGGATTATACTTATGCAATGACCTCGATTTGCATGGTTTAGCGAGATTATCTGTGGTCGTCATAATTCATGAGTGGGTGAATTATGAACACAAAATCGGATTTCGTGACGGATAAACTTAAACTTAGAGAGTCCCACAATATTAAGTGTACTTGTTGAGTACTTGGGCAACGCGTTATGAATAATACAGATTATTCATAATACTTCATCGAATTAAATGAGTTAATTCGAATCGTTTAAACGGTTAAACGATAACACATGCATTATGGGATTTTGGTCATTTAATAATTATAGTGTATTTGTATTTGATACATAATTTGATTAGATACACATTAATTAATCTTCAAATGAGATTTTGACACATGTCATTAATATATATATTTGTTTTTTAATGTAAATAAAAATACATATATAATAATAATTATATTAATTAATTATTTAGATATTTAAATTTTAAATATTTGAATAATTAAATAATATTCATATTACATAAATGTTATGCAATATGTTTAATTATTATTGATACATGTTGCATGATTTTATTAAGCTTAAGTGTGCAAATTTGATTTGTCCAAGTTAAAGCTTATATTATCTTCATTTTAATTTAATGAAATTAAATGAAAAAATGACCAAAATGCCCCCCACATTGTCGGACAAATGATTTTTCAAAGTAAAAAAATTTCTTTTTCTTTCCAATCTCTTCCATGGCCGAATACCACTATTAGAAAAGCTCTCAATTTTTGGTTTGAAGAAAGTGAAGGAAAAACAAGAAAAGCTTAAGGATTATTAAAGATTAAAGGTAATCTTTATCATTCTTAAGTTTAGGAAATTGTTTTACTTGTTCTTGTGTTCCTAGAATAGTTCTAGGGTTTATTTTACTTGTTGAAAATTGAGGTTTTTGGTTTTGGTGGATGAAACTGGAAGCATGGTGCATGTGTGAGGTTGATTTGGTTGATATTATTGTAATATTAGTCTAATTTGATCATTTGATGATATGTTGTCATTCTAAAGTGTTATGACCACTCTTGTAATGCCTAGAATTATTCTTGGGTGGTTCATGTGTGGTGACTTTGATTGGTGTTTTGATTAATAGGATTAATCTTGAAAAAATTGGATTTAAAGCATGAAAATTGACAAATTTATGTTCTGGATCAGATCTGGAAAAATCAGTGAATATGTTGATGAAATTGATGTCATATAAATGTATTGGATGTGTTTTGGGTGTTTGAACAATTGCCGGAAATTATTTCGGAGTTGAAATAAGCGAAAACGGCGAAAAACGGCGTTACCGGCTGACTTTTGAGCCAATCGGGTGACGGTTGCCGAAACAGTGAATTGGTCACTATTCGGGCTGCCCATGAACTGCCCTAACACTATTGGGGCTTACCTGGGCAGTCCCCATAAGTGTTGGGTGATCGGTTCGGTCAAAAACACATTTTGCGTCATTTTGCGGAAATACATTTTTCGTAAAAGTTTCGCGAAGTTTCTACATTATTTATGTCATTATTTGATATCGAATAAATGTGTTTAGGTGAAATATGAATAAATTATTCATATTAGATATTGAATAAATCTGACTTAATCAGGATACCGCCTATATAGTCGGTTGGTAATGTAATGCTAAGTTTATCTATTATAATAAGGTAGATATCTAAAATAGAAGTAATAAAAGTGAATCCTCTAACCCTCAACATTTTCTTTATTGCTTTATTTACCTTTTTATTTCCAAACTTTACTTTATGTCATTTACTTTATTTAAGCTTTTACTAGTCCTAAATATGTGTTGTAACTAATATATAAACTTAGCATCCGAGATCCGAGTCAATAGTTACTCTATTGAACCTTAAACAGTGAAGTATTCGTATTGAATTGTTCTGGATAATTGATTAAATATATCACTTATTACAGCCAAAACAAAATTACAGGATACGTCTTATCTCAAAGATTTGTAATGGACTAGTAGATATTTTGACTAAATTTGTTGTTCATTATGATAAACATAGTGTATGGATGGAAGATCTTCCATCTCATTTAACTTATTTTCGTTGAGGTTTTTATTTTTTTCTAATGAGACTTCCTCTGTTTAAAAAAAACACACACACAATTACATTATTAACCTCAATTTTGTTGTAAATTCTTCAAATATTAAGTTTGAATGGAGGAGGGACATGTCCCTTGGATGGTACCCCATGGGAAAGGTACACACATGTAGGGACATGTCCTCCAATTTAGAAGAACATACTTTTAGGCTCTAAGTACAGCATTGGAGGGGTATAACCCTTATGAGGGTCCAAACAAGGCACCCTTCCACGCCTTCATAAGGAATTCTAAGGGATCTGATTCCATCTTAAATGTGTGTCTCATATTGTTGTTTTAGAGTCGGAGAGAGTTCCACCATTATCCTAGTTCAAGATCTTCTTAAGGAGTGCCCTTGGAGAAGAGGAATCCAAGTTATACTGGGAGGACGTTAGCCACAAAACCCGTAGAGCATCGAGACGGGCTAATAAGTTCTTAAGGACGGAGATATATCTCGACTTGGACTACAAGTTTAGTCATTTACCAGGTTTTATCTTCATGTTCCAAGTTTTAGGGTTTATGTCTAAGTTGGCATAGTTTGGTTTGATGTTTGTTTTTCTGGTTTTGATTTGTTTGGATGCATGTTAGTTTTCGTTTAATGATTATAATCAACAATCTTAAGAACTTATCATATTAGTATTGTTAGATGGAAATTCGCATGCTTTGATAAGAAATTTTCTGGAAAATATACTATGTGTATGAAAAATACGTAAGGGCGTTCGAATGCTCGACGAACGCAAAGGCAAAAATTTAAATTTTCGTAAGAACGTTCGAACGAGTATTCAAACGCGTCTCGAACGCATATATTCTGACTTAGAATGTTTGAACGCGTATTCAAACGCAACTCGAACGCAAGCCTTCTGCTCTAAAACGTTCGAACGCGCCTCCTAAACGCAACACGAACGTAAACTCTCTGGAATATTTCGTTCAAACGCGTTCTCGAACGCTACACGAACGTGAAATCTTTGGAACACTTCGTTCGAACGCGTTTACGAATGCTACACAAACGTGCACACACTGGACAATCTCGTTCGAATGAAGATACGAACGCGACACTAACGAAATTGGTTATGGAACTTTTTTTAGTTTAAAATAAACTTAGAATAATTTATAATATTAACTTAGCAAAATCATATATTGTATTACAATAAACTTGGTAGTATAGATTTAAGTTGATATTAAGTATTCAATTATCACAAGCATACACATAGTGATAAAGTTGAAATTTAATTGTGTGTTGCATACTTGGGTGAGAATTAAAAATGTAATCTTACACAAGTAATTCCATCCAATCTTGGTTGATTAATACACATATCATATATATATATATATACACACACATTGTGAAATTGGAAGTGAAATACTAAGTTTGAATTGCTAAGAAATTTTATTTGAGGAAGTATTTAAAGGATATTTTGTCCAAAAGGCGATAAGAGCCTAAGTGGTCAGGGATTTAAGTGGTTACTCTGGACCCCCCTCGTCCTCTAGGAATATTCATTTATTTACTTTTCATAAGAAACCTTAGTCGAAAATTCAAGGACTTGTGTTTATTGATATTATTGTCCAATAGAACAACGGGTGGATACTTGGTATATCACTTGAACAATATCATTTGTTGATCGTCGTGCAATTTATCTTTTGTAGACCTATTGACCTCGGTTGGTTTTTTCAGTTACACATGGCTAGCGGAAACATCGAAATATCGGTCGTTCATGACCGAAATGAACACAACCGTAGAACGGGAAATGGTCGAAGTAAAGCTGTGTGTTGGCAATTGTCTTGGTTTACACCATCGGCAGAATAGTTCGAGACTATGGGTCACTGGTTTGCCAAGTAAATCCGATTGTCATTCACTAGGAAAGGTTTAAGGCGAAAGCTGCCTATTTCGATGCAGCTTTAGTTCACGGAAACTCTCTCAAGTGTCTGCATGAATATTTGAAGATTTGTGGGGGATTGTTGTAAATTCTTCAAATATTAAGTTTGGATGGAGGAGGGACATGTCCCTTGGATGGTACCTCATGGGAAAGGTACACACATGTAGGGACATGTCCTCTAATTTAGAAGAACATACTCATAGGCTCCAAGTGGTGCATTGGAGGGGTATAACCCTTATGAGGGTCCAAACCAAAGGGTGCCCTTAAGGCACCCTTCCATGCCTTCATAGGGAAGCCTTCATGTTCATTCTGGGGGATCTGATTCCATCCGAATTGTGTGTCTCATATTGTTGTTTTAGAGTCAGAGAGAGTTCCATCATTATCCTAATTCAAGATCTTCTTAAGGAGTGCCCATTGGAAAAGAGGAATCCAAGTTATCCTGAGAGGACGTTAGCCACAAAACCCGTAGAGCATTGAGACGGGGCTAATAAGTTCTTAAGGACAGAGATATATCTCGACTTGGACTGCAAGTTTAGTCATTTACCAGGTTTTATCTTCATGTTCCAAGTTTTAGGGTTTATGTCTAAGTTGGCATAGTTTGGTTTGATATTTGTTTTTCTGATTTTGATTTGTTTGGATGCATATTAGTTTTCGTCTAATGACACCATATAATCAACAAAATTCACTGATACCTCTTAGCAAAATCTAAAAAGAAACGATAACCATCATTTTTTTTTCTTTTTCTCTTTTATGTATGCAATATATAATTAAGTAAATGACAATGACATCTCGTTGTTTAACAAAATAATTTATGGCATCACGGTTTTTGTCAAATTTCAGTTTAGTTTGCTTCGGTAATTCGATTCAATTTGGATAACACAATTGGTTATATTAAATGATAAAATAACATATGATATATTAATTTATGATATTTAATATGTCATTTTGAAATGTCCTCGTACACATGAATAATTATTCAATTTATAATTAGGATTCATGCATGTATAATTGTGCATTTATATAAATTATATGAATTTATCACTTCTATATTTTTTATTCAATCAACTCGACTCAAATATAGTTTTATTAAGTGAGGAAGACTAAAAAAAATATAACAATTTTATTATATCATGTACTATAATCTCAATTTATAATTTGTGAATATTTTTTTTTTTTGAAATCGTTGGAAACCTCACCGCCAAATCACTCATTCTGGGCTTAAGCGGAAATGATAAAAACCCCGGATGTCACAGACTCTTTCAAGAAGCGCACCCCCTGGATTCGAACCCAAAACCTCAAGATGAGATCATGAACCCTACATTTTTGCAAATATTCTTATTTACAAAGAAATTATAGAAAATTATTAATATTTGCTGAGGGTTGGGTATTTCAGGTTCTATTCAGTTTTTATCAAATTTCTGCTATGTTCCGTAAAGGGTTTAGAATCATTTAATTTTTTTTTCAAAAATTCAATTTAATTTGATTCAATTTAGTTCAATTTGATTCGGTTCGGTTATATTGAAACCCAATCATGTGTACACAT
>SKCR01013970.1:0-105742 GCA_019454045.1 Zanthoxylum bungeanum | reverse complement strand
AGTTCTGTCTTGGTTGACTACCGCTCGAATCTGTGAAGTCTGGCGTGTATCGTAAATAATTCATGGTGTTGATGGATGATTTTCGTCCCATGGGTAGTTTCGAGATAACCCTCTCGAGACAATCCTCCTTCAACCTTGAATTTGTTTGGTTATGGGGAGACCAAAGGCAAATGTGGTAAAAAGCGGAGAAAACATAAAGATCAACAAAAGAGTTTTTACGTGGTTCGGCGGAGCGAGTACAACCTACGTCCACGGGCACAAAATGGGATGTTACTTTTATATCAAAACCAAATCGACCGACCTATTTTCATAGATGACCTAATGAAAACTGAGCTGTTTTACTTACGGTGCTTTACAAGTATGGCTTATTTTCTTTCAGTTACCCGTTTTCTATCATTTACAAATGAATCTAACTTTCCTTTATATACTCAGGAATTACAACACTATTCCTCCACTTTTGTGACGTTTCCCGCGCGGTCTCCGACTGATTGACGGACTCTCTTTCCCAAGAATGTCGTCGCCGAAGCAAGCCTGCCGTCTGACGGCCTGTCACATCATTATGTTTTATCCTCTGCCACACGCAACAATAATGAAGCCAGCCTGCAAAGAGATCTAAAGTTGTGACACGTGTCGTAGGGATAATATAACTACTTTGGTCTCACGTCGGACTTCAAGAGGTCGGCCAAGTGATCTGCCGAGCTTCCCAAGCCGTTTTCGTCCTGACCCGAAATATCCGAGCTCATCAACCGTTTCCTGGAAGTAAGACAAAGCCAAGCCGAGCTGCAGGTCTTCTATGGTATGCCCTGGCTCTGATGTTACCGGTCTCTAAAGTCTGTGGCGTGCTATATCCTCTGGTCGGTCATACCCGAGAGACAGCCGGAGCTTCATGTCGGGTTGAAGATCAACACAAAAACTCTGAACATGGGTCATCCGGATGAAGAGAATTCCCTCTATGCCCTTGCCGAGCTTTTCAAATACCTTAGGTGCAGAAATCCCCATCAACATTTGTATCATAGTTCTTGGTTCCAACGAGTGTGTGAGTTGGTGCCGGGAACTACAAAAATCCGAAGTGCGTCACCCTTCATCTGATGGTTGGCCACAGGAACAAAATAGGAAACAACTTCGGCCTCAGCGTCCTCGGCCAAAAAAGATTTTGATGTCTTTCAAATGATTCCCCAACTTGAAGTAAATGTCCATTTTACCCTTCTTGTAGCCGTCAATCCAGAACTGCAAGCCATCACATCTTCTTAAATACCCATCAAATCATCTTTAGGATTTAATCCGAGCGTGCCACTTGTCAATAGCTCATGGTCTTCCTGCTAAAAACCCAAATCAATCGACCGTTCCTGAGGCAGCCAAAGGTCTTTCAATCTCAACCGTTCATCCACATCTGATCAGACGGAGCTCGAAGGCGATACGCGGTGCACAACCGAAGACTCTTGCGATCCAACGGCCAAGAATGCACCGTGCTGACTATAAGAATGCAAAACAACAGTTTTTTTCTCTCTTTTACGAAAATCACTACTTTCAAACTGCGAAAACTCTCCTCGTACCTGAAACCAGTAACCTTCCAACCGACCAGACCAATCGCCAGCTTTCCTTCTCAAATAAAGTAAGTTTCTACTCGCCCCTTCTCTTTTTATTTGTTGTATTCTGTCATCGTTTCTTGTTGACTGTGGACGCTTTACTTGTTGCTGCTCGTTCTTCTTTTCTTCTATCATACTTATCTTCTCGTTCTGCATTGCGAAGCATGTTTCGGGTTTGGTAATGGGTGTATGGTATGTGTGTGTTTTCCGGTTGAAAGATGGGTAGTGGGGTATGATGCATGCGTCTTTAAGTGTTGTGTTTGGTTCTATGTGTTTAGGAAGAGACTTGTTGTGTGTGGCCTTTGTTAGGGCATTTAGAGACTATAGGCTAGGTTCCCAGAAGTTAGAATAGCCTTCGAATCCGCTGTGCCTTAAACTGACCACTAACTGACCTTCTCATTCATGGCGACTGTCAGAAATATCTGACGCTGAATCTTCTTCGACCCAGCCCGTAAAACCTCAACCTCATCGTACTGAAGAAACCTCTTCCAGCTCGGGCTCTCCTAGCCCAGAGGAGCTATACACCACCTCAACCCCTTCTGAAGAACAAAACGATACCTATCACCATAGAATCCCTTGGAGAGATCCTGAGCCGGGAGAACTGGAATGTTCGGCCTTGGATATAAATCGGCCCTCCACCATCACGGGAGATGCCTTATGCGTACTCCGTCAGCAGTACGAGATCCATATAGACATAACTCTTGAGGTCCCTGGTTCAATGGACTGCGCGAGTAAACCTGATGATGGCTCGGTCGCTCTCCTTCCATCCTTCTTCGAATGCGATCTTCGGCTACCTATTCAACCATAATTCGCGGGAATGATGGCCCGGATGAAGATCGCTCACTGTCAATTGAACTTGAATAGCTGGAGAATACTGGCTGGCTTGCATATGATCTGGCACCGGGCATGCCTCAGTAGGGGTGAGCAAAACCGGTTTCAGTTCCGGTTCCGCATAGAACCAGAACCTACCCGGAAAAATTCGATTCCGCACTAAGTGGAACCGGAACCTACCCAATTAAACAGGGTACCCTATTATTCGGTTCCAATCCGGTTCCGGTCCGGTTTCTAATTACCCTATTTTAAAATATTTTAATGAAAACTACATTCCGATACGAGTCCATAGGAAAAAACGGGGACCAAATCGGAGTGCTTCCTGCCTCTGCTGCTCCTAAATTTGCAATGAGTGTTGCCTCTAAACAGACCTATATTTGTCGCGATTGCGGGTATTATTTCTTCTTCTTCTTCTTATATTTTTGTTTTTTCATTTATAAGTTTATGATTGATGTTGAGTTTTGATGTAGCTATTTATGTTTTATGCATGTATATTTACAATGATAGGAAACCCTTTGAAACCTGGTATCCATTTCAGCTCCCTAAGTTTGGATTCTTATTATCTCCTTAATCAGCTCCTTATTCTTCATAATAATAAACATAATTTATGAGTTGCATAATTGAATTAGTGTTGTCAAATCTGAAACATGGATGATGCATAGTTACATATTGGGGCATATGTCCAATTGGGTTTTAAATTTTTTTAAGGAATTAATTAGAAAATTAATAATTTATGAAAGCTGAATGTTACAAATATCCCAGCTTATAGAAAACTTTCATAAAATTTTAAGGAATTAATTAGAAAATTAATAATTTATGAAAGTTTTCTAGCTGAATGTTACAAATATCCCTGCTGATTTTAAAATCAACTGGGATATTATCATTGGTTTAAATGTCTAAATATTGTATCTAAATTTTCAAAGTTATTTAAATGTGATCCAACTAGACCAAATTGTTGACTACATCCCCCCTACGTGTAACTTGTGTTTTGCATTGCAGTTTGTGGTGCCCCTAAAGGAGATTCAAGCGATATACACCGGCAGTGACTAGAGATGCAAATGACACCAATGTTCGCAAGACAAGAAAAGCACAAGTACAGAGAGATGAAGCAATTGGGTGGACACTAAACTATTGTTCTTCTTCAACAATATTATTTCACTTTCTTATATTATTAAACCGGTTCCATGGTCCGGTTCCGGTTCTGACCATTTTGGAACCGGAACCTACCCGGATAAAATTGGTTCCTTCATATTTGGAACCGGAACCTACCCGATTACAACCGGTTCCGGTTCCAAACCCGAAAAATCGGTCCGGTTCTAACCGGTTCCGGTTCTACCCGGAACCGATGCTCACCCCTCTCAGAGAGCCGACTTTCGAGGAGTTGAAGAGACTCTACAAATTGAAGGCCAACCCCCGGTCCCATCATGGTTGGTACTACATTTCTTCGTACGCCGATGTCCCCCCTATAATCAAGGACCTTCCCCAAACCAACAAAAACTTCAAAGATAGCTGGTTCTGGACTACATGCGACTGGGGACGGACCTTGCCAACGTGCTCGGAGATGACAGAGGTATCAGACATCTTCAGAGCAGGAGGTTAGGACCCGAACTCTTGGCTTCGTTTTCTCAACTTTCATGATAAAATGCAATCTTTTTAACCCTTCTCAGCCTGCTGGAGGGATCCTCCCAAGGTTACCATGAGGTCCGCTCTAGGATCAAGGTGGCCCGGAGCTACGCCAGCCACTGGAAGAGGGTAGTCAATGAATCGACCTTCTTGGAGTCGGGCCTCATTCGGAGTGCACCCCCACAGGCCCTGAGGCGACTAGGTAGATTCTTACCGACTTTCTGACCGATCCCCTTGCATGCCTAACTCACGAATGACTTGAATTTATCTGAATTCTGAATTGACCATGCTTTTGTCTTGTACTTTACATGAATGTCGAAGCAGCCTAATATCTTTGACAGAATCAGATGTCTGGCGAAGAAACCCAGGCCGGGTGAAGCCGAAATCTCTCGGAGGCAGTTGACCACTCCGATTCCCGCGTAGGCCAGGGAAAAGACCAAATCGATTGCTCGGCCAGCGGTACAGCCCGCACATTCTCTAATAAGGGTGGTACCAAGCATAACTGTCCGACCTTCATCTGGGTCCTCCAGACCTTCGAGCAAGCGTCGTCGCCTGTCTGGAGACGTAGCAGCCGAACTTGAGGAGGAGCAGCAGCCCTTGAGGAGAAGGTCCATTGCTCGAGGGGAGATGCGAGCTGCTGAGGCTCCTCCAAGAACCGGAAAGTGTATTGCGGCGCTAGGGGTGGATGACCTCAGCGAGAAGGTCCGAGAGTGACCGGTGCGAAATCACACGCGTATAACGCAAGCGCACGTATTCGTTCAAGTAATATAAAAATATTGATCCCACGAGGACTTAAAACATAAGTTATTAATTTTTTATGAGGCCAAATTATTACTAGTATCTAACAGATTGATTGATTTACTGGGTGATGACTTTAAACTTAAAAACAAGTAAATAAAATTACGCGAAAGTAGGTTGAGGAAAATTCAAGTTTATAAAACTATTCAGAGTTGTGATTTCTTCCAATATCTTTTTTAAAGATGAAGTGGTTAATTCATATTTTTGTAATATATCGGTTTACTAACCTGTAACACTAAATTATGAAAAAGTCTCTGTCGATGGTCAGATGCAAATACCCAGTATAACCCAATTGAACCATATGTCGATGTCAACCGAATTACCTGGAATTATTAAGATTAAGTTTCAATTATGGCTACCCCCGCCCTGTATATGTTTATCCTGTAAGGAAATCTATTAAAGGGTTATCTATCATCAAGGAAGATCGTAGACTATTTAGTCTAAGGCTAAAACCTAAAATTCCTTTGTCAAGTTTATTTTAGATTTACCAGATCAATCTTATTAATGGTCAGTTAGCAAGACGCATTAAGCTTAAGATTTAATAAGTAAACCTTTAAATTACCCAAATTATAAAATAACTCATTATAAACCGGTGATATTAAAATTCATCACAACCCCAGATAACTAACTTAGCTACGACACATATCTAAGGCTAGTAAAAATTTAAAAATAAAAGACATAAAGTACAATGCTGAAAAGTAAATGCGATAAAGTAAAGACTGAAAAGTAAAATTACAATAAAATAAAATGTTAGGGTTAAAGGATCTACTTTTACCACTACTAATTTAGATATCTCCCTTAATATAATATATTAACTTGTGATAACATTACCAACCAGCCATATAGGCGGTAACCTGATTATCAAAATTCATGGACTATAAAAAAAATATGACAAAATTAATTAAAATCTTAATTGAATACATTTATTCATGTCTTTCATCCTGAAGAGGGAATGAACGTAAAATTAGTTTGTTGGCCACATATACTAAGAAAAATCTGCAGGCTAAAGAAATTTTAGGCTCAAAAGGCAAGAAAATAAAAATGTCAACTAGCAAAAAAATACAATTGGAACAAAAAGTTTTAAAAAACGCAAAAGAATTTTAATCACGTAATCAACAATATCCCGTTAAGTCAACCACAAAGTTTGTGTATTTGAGGTAATTTAATTATTATTATATTATTATTATTTTTAAATCACATTACAATCTATTAATATTTACAATTAAAAATATACTGAAATTTCTTAAACTAGCTACATAATCACGAAATCGAATATACTTTAAAATATTTAAAAGAAACTTGACTTATACAACTCACATGAAAAAGACTCGAACGCTCACTTCAAATAGATTAGGTGTCCATCATTTTAATTATTTTATGGAAATTAACAAATTTACTCGTGATTTAATTATTTTATGGAAATTAACAAATTTACTCTTACTCAAAATTAAAACGCCTAGCTATTAGAGAAATGATTTTAGCTATAGCATACTGTCATTCAATGAACTGTTACCTGCAGGTCGGATTCGGATTGACTCTACTTAATATAACAGAAATAACTGCCTTGCCTCTTAGTAGTCCCCATTCTCTAAAACTCACTTAGTGAGAGTTCATATTTGGCGCCAACTTTCTCCTCTCTCGAGTCTTTTGATCCATTCTTGGTCTTTGTTCAAGCCATGGAATCATCAACAGTGTCTTCAAAAGATGGGAGCCCATGGTCAAAACAGATTGATCTTGGAATCCACAACAGAGCATCTGGGTTGAATCTTTTACTTGAAAAATTGGTTGAAAAAATTACTCATCTCATGGTGCTTAGAGAGTTCTTGAAGGATGAGGCCGCGGCAAGGGCTTCAGTGGCAGAGATTTCTTTGTTGAAGATTAATCTTGAAACTGCGAAGAAGAGGATGAATGAGATCATGATTGAATATAAACATGGCGGTTACAAGAAAGAAAATGATGACAAAGAAATCAAGAAGTTGAAAGATTTGATAATTGAGGTTTACAAAACAAAATGTAGCATTGACCTTGCATTTAGAGTTTTCACTAATAATAATAAAGGTGATCATGATGAGAAGGGCAAGGGCTTGATCAGTGAAGATACTGATGTGGAGTATGATCTTTATGGTGAGAGCAGCCATACTGGAACAGGAATTGATGGAGCTTCACTTGGATTCGTTACTAGTATTGGAGAAGAAAGTGAAGATGGGGTTTTTGAATTTGAGAAAATAGATGGAAATGTAATGGAGAGTAAGCTAGCTCAAACTTCTTCATCTGGAGAGGGATTAGATCAACTAATTAATGATTTGATTCGCAGAAGTGCCAAAATGAAGAGAAAATGCTCAGTCTAATCTTGTAGCGGCTTTTTGCAGTCAAGAAACAATTTTAGGTCTTGTGTTCTGATTTGTTGCTTTTTGTTTCTTGAATAGGCATTAGCTGCTCTGTGATTCTTGAGGATCAATCATTATGAGCTTTGATAAATTTCTGTTTTTGTCAATAAATAAATTTCCATTCTTTTGATGCATTTCATTTCATGATATTTGTAAATTGATTTTGGTATCTCTGTTTCCAAAGTTACCATGTTCTGGAACTGGAGCAAGAAGTTTCTACTCTAAAATCTTTTGTAGCAAAGTGGAAAGAAAGTGCGGAGAGATTTTTTTAATTTTTTTAATTTTTTCCTGAAACACAGAATCTGGTATAGGTGTCCGGAAAATTGATTATTAAATTTTGGAATCATAACCTACCATGTATAGCAAGCAGGGTACCATATCATATTGGTTTTGGTTTGGTTCCCGGATACTCTATTCAAAATTAAAGTAAAATTGATGCATTTGAATATCGAGACATAGGCAATTTCAATGGATTTCATGGAGTAATTAATAAGTCTAAGATGGATGATTCTATCTACAACAACAAAGTCTTAGATTGGTAGATGGAAAATGAGGAAAGCTTCAAAGTTAGACTTGTTACAAAAGGATCTTCTCATCATCAGAAGGTTTTGATTATGAGTCGGCTTTTTCATTGTAGGTATATTCAAAAGTTTATCATGTTTCTCTTAGACTTAGTTATGCTTGTTGATTGTAAAAGAGGAGTGATTTAAAAATTAAAAGGAGATTAAAGAGGGATTAAAATTGGGATTAAAATTATTTTTAATTATAAAATATCTATACTTTGTGAGTGATTTTAGTTTCTTCTTAGTCTCTCTATCATTTTTCATGGAGAAATTTGCTTGTGCTAATTCAGAGTTTGACATGTATTTTAAAGAGGGATTTGATCAAAATGCCATTTAAGAAGATGAGAAAATAGAAAATTCAAAGGTAAATTTGAGAAATAACATGGGTGGATTATGAGGGCTGTCTCGTGTCATGAACCCAAGTCGCCCTACAACACTCCGATAGATTAGACCAAGCCACAGATCCGGTTCGGAACCGGATGGAACCGTAAGATTACGGTTTCGGTTCCCGTTCCAAAATCGGAATTGAACCGAAATATATTTCAGTTCGATTATGGTTCCACATAATTTGGAACCGTAACCTTAAGGTTCGGTCCGGTTCCGCTTCAGTTCGGTTCGGAATCAGAACCAAATCAACTTTTTTCCTTTTTTTTTTTTTTCCCAAAAGAATAAAAGACTAAACCAGAACTGAATCAATTTCGATTTGGTTCCGGTTTGGTTCTACGGTTCCAAAAAACTGAAACCGTAACCGAACCGGTTCAAAACTGGTTCGATTACGGTTCCAGCTTCCTAGAATCATAGAACCGAGTGGTTCAGTTCGGTTCTAGAACCAAACCGAACCTTGAACAAGCCTACAATAGATGGCCCTTAGAAAGTACCCTGAGAGATTGTCCCCAAAAAAAAGGAATCAGCCCAGATAAAATGGGTTGCAGCGCTAGGCCACCATGTGTAAGGTAAATGATAATCACCTTATCTCAAAAGAGATCCACCAATGCTAGAGTGCTATGTTTCAAACACCAAACAAGTGATAGATCCCCACCGTCACCCTAAGCCTCTAACTAATGCTTATCTTACTCTAAAATTCCTTATATTATGTAAATATAACCGTATATACTTGACCACTTCATAATCCAACTAATAATAGTAGAATAATTTTATTAATATTGATAAAGTATTTATTCACTTATATTCTTATATGTGTACAACTGAACTTGATTCGTATCGACATACATGCATTTTATTTGAATGCAATAGAAAAAATTTAAACGATGGACCCACTCTCTGGTAATTGTACTATGCCTCATTTCCTCGATCCAAGACTCTTGATCAGCTATGGCTCACTAGATGTATTTACCTGTAAAACCGAGGAATGGGAAAATGTGAGTTCTAAGAAATGGAACCAAAATAATAACACAAAGGTTTCAAGAATAATATAATAAAAGTCATTCAAATAAGATCTCTGAAGTTAGAAACTAATAGCTCAAAATCAAATCTTGGATGTATTATCAAGACTCTTAAAGGAAATCAATTTTTAAAAATCTCAATAAGAAGATCATGTGGCAACCAAAGAACTTGTCTAGGAAATTAGTACTTGAAATCTCATCTGAAAAGTTAAACAATAAAACTAATATACAACACTGCTCATAAAATCAAGTCTCTCGTTCAGGACCCAACTCAATTGGAGGAATACGGAAATCACTCAACCGAGTCTCTGGTGACTAGGGGCGTTAAGTCTCACTGTCCCTTAGTCACCCTCAAGGAATTCTTGGTGTCTTGGGGCGTTACGTCTCGTTGTTCCTCAAGACACCTAATTAGTCATTCGTTCTCCTAAGAATGTGCCATCTGGGGCGGGTATAATCCAATAACCATCCATGTCCATCAATTCCTTATCCCGTCAATTTCAAATATTTTAAAAAAATTATAAATCAACTCACATAATCATAAAAACAACCAACTTATCAAAATATCTTCAAACATATTCCAAGCTCACCAAAATCTTTACACATATCCAAATCAACTTAAAAGCTCAAGTAAATCAAAATTCAAATCATAATTAGGGGTGTGCATTAATCGGTTTTAACCGATTAACCGAACCGTTCCGACCCATTTTTTTAATTACGGTTTGGTTAATTGGTTAAATCGGTTATTGCGGTTAAAATTTTTAACATTTCGGTTATTCGGTTCGGTTATGGTTATGAGATTTGTATAACCGAACCGACCGATTAACCGAAATTAAACTATATATATATATATATTAGCGCGTGCGAATCCTTTAATTTTTTTGAGTTAAGACAGTATGCATGTAAACTTTCAATTGGTTGTAGTTATATTGATTTGATAATACTACCCGAAAATAAAATTGATAAAATTCAAATGACAAGCTGCATTAACAGTTTGGTTTTGACTCTTTTTAATTTCTCTCAAGAATTTAAAGGTAAAAATACATAAAATTTCAAATGTGTAGATTTTGCATCGTCGTGGATTCGTGACCCTTAAAATTTCTAACATGGCAGGTTTGGAAGGAAATCTGAGGCCGTGATAATCATCGAGGGTTTAAAATTTTTTTCTCTCGCATGTAATTAAATATAGATATATTTATTCAAATGTTAGTTAGAATCGGTATTTTTAGAATCAGATATGTTATCGAATTAGTGATCCAAAAAATTTAATACGTCAGTGGTTCGACTGGTAGAAACGTTTCGAAAAAACCGGTAGAACCGACCGACATCATATATAATTTTACTAATTAAAAATTATAAAAAATATTAAATTTTAATTTATTGGATTGGTTAATAACCGAATTAACCATAACCGACCGAAATATAATGGTTAATTGGTTAATGGTTATGTGTCATAAATTGGTTAAATCAGTCACACTTTTATTTAACCGAAAATTTCGGTTACGGTTAAAAAATCAAGGATTAACCGACCGAACCGACCGATGCACACCCCTAATCATAATCAAATGACATGAAGTAATTTAAATACCATTATTAGAGTCCATACTGATCGCGATTTATAAATTTAGCAAGCAAATGCACGTATCGCTCAAGTAATATAGTGACTATTAGTCCGATGTCGAACCCACAATGACTTAATATTTACCTTATTAATACTAAGACTAACCTACTTAACTTAAACTAAATTATTGGGAAGTGAATTTGATTTAATCGAATTTAACTAAAATTAAACAAATAACAAACGTTGGAAAACCTTATAAATAGAATAACCTAGGGCTGTAACTTCACCTAAGCACGTACACAATGAGTTCAGACACTTTCCATTTAATTAAGTTGTTGATACTAATTATTAACCCAGAACACTAAATTATTCACAAGCCTCTTTCTATGTTCGGGTGAATATATTCAGAATAAATCAATTAATTATATGTCTATGTTAATTAAATTAAACAGAATTCATTAAAGTTAGGTTCTAATCTTAGCTACGTATGTCCTTTAGGTATTAAGATCACACACTATTATTCCCACCGACTAACCCAAATTCCCTCCGTCGAGTTCCTAAGGATTTACCAAGACTATTTTATTATTGCCAAAAAAATAAAATATGCATCAAAGTACAGGAAATAATAAATAATAAATAATAAACTCAAAGGAATAAAAATATGTAATAATTAATTAAACATGTTTGGATCCATTACAACCCTAAATTTAATGAATTAGTTACTCATAATATTTAATAGATACAAGTTAATCACTACAACAAGCCAAAAACTCATAAAAGATAAAACTAGAGAGAAAATGGAAGAAAGAAACTATCGTTTGTAGTATTCGTCTTCAAACTCCAACTCTCATTGATGCACTCGTTCTTGCCTTGTTCTAGGCGTTCTTCTATGCCCTCGAGGCTCCAAAATATGTTATGAAGCTTGATTTTAGGTTATGGGACGAACTTGTGCTTATAGGAGTTCATGGGGGTGTTTCCTTGATAAAAATCGGATTCAGGGCGAAACTGGGGCCGGAATTTGGTGTTGCGACACATGTTTGCGCGTTGCAACTTGCTCCTCTTTATTACGTGTGTCACGACTCTCATTCCTTGGAGTTGCGACGTGCAACATTGACAAAAGCAATTGACGTTCTGTGCAAAATTTGTGAAGGTGCGTATTTTGGCGCGACGTGATTTCTGAAACTTCTTATACCAAGTTAGATCCTCAACAATGAAGTTAGAATTTGAAGGCTTGACTATGATCCTGTGGTCCCTTTGGAATGCAAGAAACAAATATATTTTTGAGGATTGTGTTATTGCAAGGGCAGAAACAATGATAAATTCACACTAAAATAGAAACGGTCTATTTTATTCATTAATAAAATATATACAAAAGTATTTACAGGGAAATACATAAGAAATTGGCGCTCAGAGCACCAACCCTAACACTCTCCTCCAGGCAAATTGGTTCAAGTTCAATGTAGATGCTGCCACAAGCAAGGAAACCAAGACAGCTGGACTAAGAGCTGTAATCCGAAATGAGAGAGTAGAAATCATGGCAGCAGCGATCAAAACGATAAAATTTTCTGGAGATGTGGAATTTATAGAAGCAGAAGCGATAAGGTTTGGGATTCAAAGTTACGAAATACACATGCCTATACCTTCTAATTATAGTGAATCTTTTAACATGAAAAGATGCTACCGAAATTGAGATTACATGGGTGATATCATAAATCCATTTGATAGCAAAAGATTTGGACTCTTTCAAATTTGCTTTTGATCCAAGAAACTCTAATATGGAAGCTCATAAATTAGCTATAAGAAATCAAAGCTTTGAAGACATTTTAAAATCACTTCTTTGTTAAGAAATGAAACTTTTTCCTTAAAAAAAAAAAAATTAAATAAAATCTTTGAGCAAGAATGAACGAATTTGTTCTGTAAATATATTAGGTCGACTTATTGGTAGGTCTTTGGCGTGTGGTACCTTAATTTGACTAATTGTCAGCTGTATTCTGTTATCTATTTTAAGCCAAAACAGTAAGCAATTATAATTTGTGTTTACAAGAATGAATGAAATTGTTTCAAAAAATTGCATGGGGAAGGAAATCATCACAAACTCGACTCGGGAGCACTGCTGTCTTTTATGCTCGATTTCACTCGCTTTCTTCGTATGATTTCAATTTATTTTCGGGTGAGTTTTTATAAATTGTGATTAATATTACTAAATGTTAGATAATGAAAGAAAGTCTTGAATTCACTCTATATGAATTTACAATGGTAAGAGTCTTATATAGGCTACATAGAAAACCAAAATAGAAAAGGAATCCTATAGTAATGACTAATGAGTAATAATAATGACTATAGGAAATATGCATCTAATAGGGAAATATAATAAAACTATAAACCCTAATGGTACTAGGAATTCTATTTTGAATATTGATTCTATATTCCTTAACACCCCCCCCTCAAACTCAAGCTGGTAACGAAGGAGTAAGCTTGAGGTTGCATCTTGAAATCGGAGAGCGGAGTTATGAAACTTGGAATCTTGAAACTTGGAGGCTGGAAACCTTGAGATAATGGATGAGCTTTAACCTACGAAGCTCGAAGGGGGGAGCCGAAGCCCAAAATGATGCCAAAGAAGGAGAGCTTTAACCTACGAAGCCCGAAGGGGGAGCCGAAGCCCAAGAGGAAGCCGGAGCCGGAGAGCTTTAACCTACGAAGCCCGAAGGGGGAGCCGAAGCCCAAAATGATGCCGAAGCAGGAAGAGCTTTAACCTTCGAAGCCCGTGAAATTACCTACAAGCAATAACAAGTAATACTATACCCAAGAGGGGGGGTGAATTGGGTTATTAAAAATTAATTCGAGATTATAAATTTAATCAATTTATGCTACCAAGCTTTTTATCAATAAATATAAATAACCTCAAAATAAAATTATACAATTTAAAAGATAAGGGAAGAGAGATACGACACCAAATTTATAGTGGTTCGGCCAACTCGATTGCCTACGTCCACTTTCTCTTCAAGCGCACTTGAAGGTTCCACTAGATTCAATAATCTTTACAACCAAGAGATTTTGCTTTAAGGCTTCTCTTAAACCTTTTACACAAACTCCACCCTTGAGAGTAGTCACCACTCACACAAGTGATTTCAGTACAAGTGTTTTCGAGAAATAGATTTTGTGTTTACAACACTATTTGAGAACTCATAAAAAGATTACAAGGATGAAATGGAGTATGAGTTGCTCAAATATATCTAAGCTCACTAAAATGAATATGAAAGTGGTGTATGAGCTTATGAATGTATGAGAATAAAGTGGATCAAGAAAGTTTGATATAACTCTGATTTTTCTCTCAAGAATGGTGTATGAAGGTGTTTATGTTTTTGCAAAAACGAGCTAGGGTTGTTTATATAGTGAAGGGAAGTGATTTCCCCATAATTATGGCCGATACCGGTATGGAAACCGGCATGCCTGTCTGGCTCCCAACGGTCATATTATTGTTTAAAAAACTAGCCGTTAGACCGGTTTACTGACCGGCATACATACCGGTATTAGGCTCCCCGGTTCCAGTAAGCACCACAATTATACCCAAAACCGGCATGGATACCGTATGGATACCGGCAAGATATAGCCCGGTTCCAGTAAGCATTTCCCCTTTGAAATAACCGGCATGAAGACCGGCGAGGACCCGGCGAGTCATGTGCCGGTTCCAGAATCAACTTAAAACAGGGGAATGCACATGTATGATGATTTTTAAGTGACCAAGGCATTTTTCAAGTGATCCTAATGCATATCTATATGAAGTTGCATACTTAATGAGCTTAGATATGAAGATAAACAACTCATATTACAAAAGTAATTCTTAATTAAGACCTAATGCGATTTTCTTCATACGAGACTTGTCTTTTCCTTCTTTCGCTTTTTATTGCCGATAAGCTTTGACATATTTTTGGAATGTCTTGCCATAGTGCGTTGAAGTTGTACGAATGTTGCGTCATCAAAATCTAACTTGAAGTATATGTCGCTAACAATCTCCCCCTTTTTGATGATGGCAACCATTGTAAACTTGTGGATCTTTTGAGAGTTTCGGAAGACAAAACTTGCTCCCCCTTAATTGTAGCTCCCCCTTAATGGGTGTCTTTGATGCGATGCTATAACACTTAGAAAAGCACATTAGTATACAAAAGCTCCCCCTTAGTGGGTGAGGTAATCATAAGTGTTTTCACAAGTTTTAATTATGCGTGTATAATTCTTCTCCCCCTTTGACATTATCAAAAAAAATATGTGGAGAAGCAAGAGAGTAACGAAAGTGTAAGCAAGGCATAGGTAAACATAACATGAAGTAAAAGACTTTTCATTCAAATCTTGCCAAAATACATGTTGCGAGTCAAAACATGTCGCTATATCAAAATATGTACTACTAGTCAAAATACAATCACTAGTCAAAATATATGATAATAAACAAAGAGAGATGTGGGCCAAAACACGCAAAGTCTAATCGGTCAGAGTTCGTAGGTGTTGTTCCAAGGTAGTCAGGCGGCGTTCCACATCAGTGCTGAAATTACCAAAGGAAGTGGTGAGCTGAGTGATGTTAGTGGACACTTGAGTGAGATTGGCGGAGATCTGAGTGACACTGGTAACAAGAGACCCGAGGCTATCAGAAAGGGAGTCGAGTCTGGCCATGACGAGGTTGTGTTGCTCGTCCGTGGATGGTCTCGAACTAGATGGCCCTGCTGTGTCGGCGGCTGTGTGATAAGGATTATCATCTGAATCAGTGCTTTCACTCAATCGAGGCCGTTTGTGGGTGGAGGCTATATGGGTGCCTGGTTTGGGTTTCATGCGCCAAATACCATCAACTTTCTCCCAGTTCTTATGATGAAAGGTGGAAAGAGTGATTTGATGGACAGGGGTGACAATGAAGGAAGGTTCATTGGAGCTGATTTCAACATGAAATTTCTGAAGTAGTTTGGTTATGAGAGAGCCATAGGGTAGGCTTTGTTGAGGGTGAGAGCGAGCCGTTTGCATATAATGGCAGATGAGATACCCTATGTCAATCGGAATATCTAAGCCGAAACAGCCCATGACCCAGATGTCTAGAAGGTTGACAGTGTCGATATGACCCTGTCGAGGTAGTATGATGCACTGGATAATCTCGGTAAATACTTGCATATCGAAACTTAGGTAAACCTTTTTGAGAGTATGGATATCAGGGTAAGGTTCGGGAATAGATGAGTCTTTTTGTACGTATGCCGTAACCTGTGCCCCGTGGACGCAGTCGAGCTGTTTGAAGGCACGTGCAGTGGCGGCATATACAGGTTTAGGAGTAGTATGGAGGATACGGTTAAGGGAATTCGGAGTGACGAGAAATGTAGTACCATTGACAGAAGTACGGAAAGCACCAGGGGTACTGAGAGGGAATTCCATATTCGTATAGAAAACTTTAACAAGATTGGGATATATGGGATCATTGAATCGACAGAAATGGTCCAGATTATGACGCTCTAAAATGGAGGAACTAGGAAAGTCAGAAAAATCATGCAGAGCGCAATAAAACGGTTTGGATAGAACCTTGCGTTTGATATGATCATTAAAAATTAGTTTGGACCGATCATTAGAGAAGTATTGATCAGGAATAAGGTCAGGGTTCAAATCCATTTTGCAGCTTTTGACAGGATTTTTGGGGGTTTTAACAATCGACAATTTGAGTAAAAAAACGATGGATATACGATTTAAACACTTCCTAGAGTCACAAAAAAACAAACAACGAAATAACCGATTTAGAGAGGCGAAATTCTAGGGTTTTGGAAACCTAAAAATGCGAAATTAGAGAGATTGAGGAGTAATGGAAGAAGAAGCTTACCAATGTTGACGAATCAATGGACGAAAATGGCTTTGGAGATGATTGGAGTGAAAAAAAGTGGGTTTGAGAGAGATTTGAAGATTTTTGTCGATAAGAGGAGAAGGAGAGGCGCGACTGGCTTTTAAAGCCAGGACCGGTTTACAAACCGGTATGCCGGTTCGTGTGCCGGTCTGGGACCTGTATGAGCCCAGCGAGACCGGTATGCCGGTGCCAGAAGGGAAATACAAGGTTTGAATCGATTTTGACACGAGAAATGGCCCTAATTTTATTTTCGAGTAGAGTTTATGGCCCATATGAGTTATTTATCAACTCAATGAGACTCATTAATACTCAAATCAAATCATTTTAAAAATTTTTATGATACATACATAGGCAATACACAAAGTGTTCAATCAAGTAATGCAATAATGCATAATTCCCGTCTAATTCTTGTGAAACTTTCTTCGGGAATGGGTTTTGTAAAAATGTCCGCCAATTGTTGATCGGTCGGAACAAAATCGAGAATCACATCCCCTTTTCCAACATGATCTCTAAGAAAATGATGCCTTATATCAATATGCTTGGCTCTAGAGTGGAGAATAGAGTTTTTAGACAAGTTTATGGCACTAGTGTTGTCACATAAAATGGGATTTTTCTCAAGATTGACTCCATAGTCTCTAAGTGTGTGTTGCATCCAAAGTATTTGAGCGCAACAACTACCCGCCGCAATGTATTCGGCTTCGGTAGTAGAAAGGGCAACACTATTTTGTTTCTTGCTAAACCATGAGACTAGACAATTACTTAAAATATGACATGTGCCACTTGTGCTCTTTCTATCCAATCTACAACCGCCAAAGTCGGCATCGGAATAGCTAATTAAGTGAAAAGCTACTCCTTTTGGGTACCAAAGTCCCAAATTAACAGTTCCTGAGAGATATCTAAAAATGCGTTTTACGGCATGAAGATGAGTTTCACGAGGATTAGATTGAAATCTAGCACACATACAAACACTAAACATAATATCGGGTCTACTTGCTGTTAAGTAAAGTAGGGATCCAATCATACCTCGATATTGTTTAATGTCCACGGCTTTACCTTCTTCATCTTTGTCAAGCTTCAAGGTTGAACTCATGGGTGTTGAGTGATGTTTGCTTGATTCCATCCCAAATTTCTTTAGAAGTTCCTTGATATATTTTGCTTGATTTATGAGCACTCCATCTTTTCTTTGATCTATTTGTAATCCTAGGAAGAACTTGAGCTCTCCCATCATGCTCATTTCGAATTCACTACTCATACAAATTGAAAATTCCTCACACAAGGAGGCGTTAGTAGCACCGAAAATAATATCATCAACATAAATTTGAACTATTAACATTTCATCATTTTTATGCTTAATAAATAATGTGGTATCAACTTTTCCCATTACAAAGCCATTTTCCAAAAAAAAGAACTAAGCCTATCATACCATGCTCTAGGAGCTTGCTTAAGTCCATAAAGTGCTTTAGTTAATTTGTACACATGATTGGGTAAATTAGCACTTTCAAAACCGGGAGGTTGTTCAACATAAACTTCCTCCATAATGTACCCATTAAGAAAAGCACTTTTCACATCCATTTGATAAAGTATGAAATTTTTATGACATGCAAAAGCTAAGAGGATGCGTATGGCTTCAAGCCTAGCTACGGGAGCAAAGGTTTCATCATAGTCTATTCCTTCTTCTGGTTGTAGCCTTGGGCCACTAGTCTAGCTTTATTTCTTACAACCAATCCGGACTCATCAAGTTTGTTCCTATAAACCCATTTTGTTCCAATTACACTTTGATGAGTAGGTCTAGGAACTAGATGCCACACTTTATTTCTCTCAAATTGATTTAATTCTTCTTGCATAGCTATTATCCAATTATGATCAGTTTCTGCCTCATGTAGGTTTTTAGGCTCAATCTGAGAAATGAAAGCAAAGTTATTACAATAATTCCTAAGTGAGTGTCTTGTGACCATTTTCGTGGAGGGTCCTTCTATAATTAGGTCCTTAGGGTGAGATCTCATAACTTTAGCATATTTTATTTCGTTAGGAAGAGGATGAGAGTCATCACCTTGATTTTGTTGAGGAGGATCATTATTACCTTCATGTTCCACTTGATCTTCCAATTGTGGTTGATCCTGGATCATCCAAATGTAGACCATTTAATTGTTCACCCACTTGATTCTCATCATCATCTTTTTCCTTTCAATATCTTTGTTGCTAGTAGAAGATTGGTTAGATTCATCAAAAGTAACATGTATGGATTCTTCAATAATCATGGTTCGTTTATTATAACTCTATATGCTTTGCTAGAAGAAGAATATCCTAGAAAAATTCCAATATCGGATTTAGAATCAAATTTTCCAAGGTTATCCTTTGTGTTTAAAATAAATAAAGCAACAGCCGAAAACTTTGAAAAACGAAATATTAGGTTTTCTGCCCTTCCATAACTCATATGGAGTTTTGTCAAGGCCTTTTCTCACTACCACCCTATTGATCACGAAACATGCGGTGTTGACCGCTTCGGCCCAAAAGTAATTTGGTAAGTGATGTTCTTTGAGCATTGTTCTAGCCATTTCTTGTAATGACCTATTTTTGCGCTCAACAACCCCATTTTGTTGAGGCGTTCTTGCACAAGAAAATTGATGTTTTATGCCATATTGTATGCAAAAATCTTCAAAAAGGTGATTTTCAAATTCTCCCCCATGATCACTTCTTATGCAAATAATGCTAGATTCTTTTTCTTTTTGAACTTGATTGCAAAACATTGTGAAATTTTTGAAAGTATCATTTTTATTTGCTAAAAAGAAAACCCATGTAAATCTAGAGTAATCATCAACTATTACAAATGCATAGCTTTTGCCACCAAGACTTGTGGTTCTAGATGGTCCAAATAAATCCATATGCAATAGTTGTAGGGGTTTTGAGGAGGAAAAATCATTTTTGGATTTAAAAGAGTTTTTATGTTGTTTTCCAAGTTCACAACTTTCACAAACTTGATCTTTAACAAATTTTAGCTTTGGAAGACCTTTTACCAAATCTTTATTAGAAATTTTGGAAATCAATTTCATGTGTGCATGACCTAATCTTCTATGCCAAAGCCAGAGTTGTTGTCTAATGCATTTAAACATTTTTCATGATGCATGTTATGTTCAATGTCAAAAATATAAACATTTTGATCTCTATAACCAATGAATAATGCATTATTTGATTCTTTATCAACAATCTTACAGATAGAGGCATCAAATTCAACTTCATAACCTTTATCACATAATTGGCTAATGCTTAATAGATTATGCTTCAGGCCATAAACTAGTAAAACATTTTCAATTAAAGTAGTGGAATCGGTGCCAACGTTTCCATATCCAAGAATTTCACCTTTACCGTTATCACCAAATGTGACAGTTCCACCATTTTTGATGCTAGTGAAAGAAGAAAATTTTGAGTAGTCCCCCGTCATATGCCTTGAGCATCCACTATCGAGAAACCATTTTCCTTTTGTCTTTTTCTTCCTTACCTATTCAAAAAGAATCATGTAGTTTTAGGTACCCAAATTTTCTTGGGTCCTTGGAGGTTAGTTCTAGTTCCTTTTGGAACCCATGCATTCTTCACATTTTCTTTCTTATACATGCAATCATATATCTTATGTCCTTTCTTATTGCATGCATGACAAGTAACATTTGCATTATCATGAGAGTATGAAGTAGATGCTTTAACAAAATGATTTTTCAAATATGTACTTTTGTTGTTAGGTCTATATCCCAAACCCTCTTTATTGAATAAACATCTTTGGGATCCAAGAAGAATATTTAGATTTTTCTCTCCTAATGTGAATTTTGTTACAATATTGTTTAAGTCCATAACCTTCTTTCTTAATGATTCATTTTCTTCTTTAATCATATTACATTCACATATAGTGGAACTAGATGCTATGCTAGATATGTTTTTCCCAAGTTTTACATTTTCATTCTTTAAGCAAATTAACTCTTTTTCATATGTCTTATTTTTCTCTACAATTAAGGCATTCTCATTAATTAACAATGTATGTTCCTTTTTGACTAGTTTATGTTTCTTTAACAATGAATCATATAAATCACGCAATTCATTAAATGAATCAACTAATTCATCATATTCGAGAGAGTCATGTACCTTTTCTTCTTCACTTTCGATGATGAGGTGGTCATCCTCAATTGCCATAAATGCAAGATTGTTTGATTCATTTGCATATTCTTCATCCGAGGAGCTTGAATCACTATCGCTCCAAGTAGCCTTCATTGCCTTCTTTTTACCCTTTCCCTTGAATCTCTTCAAAGGACAATCCATTGCCTTGTGACCCGGTTTCTTGCATTCAAAGCAAGTGAGTTGTCCCTTCTTGTGTTTCCATGACTTTTCATCCTCATTTCTTATTTCTCTTCTAAATTTCCCTTTGGTGAACTTTTTGTTTTTGAGGAATTTCTTGAAGTTTCTTGTAAGAAGGGCCACATCATCATCACTTTCTTCATTCTCACTTGACTCTTCACTATCTTCTTTTATTGCATTTGATTTTAAGGCTAGATTCTTTCTTCCTCTTTTCTCTTCTTCTTCATTTCTATCCATTTTTATCTCCATCTCATATTCTAGCAATTTCCCAACCAAATCATCCATCTTCAATGTATTTATATCGTTAGCTTCTTTAATGGATGAGGTGTAGCTTCTGTATTCTTTTGGGAGTGATCTCATGATTTTCTTTACTTGCTCAGATGTCCCGATAGTTTTTCCCAAAGCGCTCAATTGATTGATAATGACCGTAAACCTTGAATCATGTGATCGATTTCCTCTCCGGATTCCATCTTGAAATTATCCAATTCGCACATAAACCGATTGATCTTTGATTCCTTTACTTGACTTGTGCCTTCGTTGATCATTTCCAATGACTTCCATAAATCATATGCGTTGCCATACTCTGGAAGTTTGTTTATTTGCTCCCGATCAATGCCACATTGAAGTTGGTTGAGAGCTTTAGCATTTTGTGAAGCTTGCTTTAAATCCTCACTATCCCATTCTGAACTTGGTTTCGGAATTTCAACCCCATTTCTATCCTTTTTCATTGGCATACTGGCACCCCGTGTGATGACCAAATAGGATGGCGGATCATTGGCTAGGAGATAAGTTAACATTCTTGACTTCCAATAGTTGTAGTCGGTTCCGGTGTAAAACGGAGGTCTAGTTGTTGAATATCCCTCGGCAAGATTTGAAGAGTGGCTTGTAGATCCCATAATCTATTCTCGGACGGTTAAGTCTTTCTTGAGAAACCTTGCTCTGATACCAATTGAAATTACCTACAAGCAATAACAAGTAATACTATACCCAAGAGGGGGGGTGAATTGGGTTATTAAAAATTAATTCGAGATTATAAATTTAATCAATTTATGCTACCAAGCTTTTTATCAATAAATATAAATAACCTCAAAATAAAATTATACAATTAAAAGATAAGGGAAGAGATATACGACACCAAATTTATAGTGGTTCGGCCAACTCGATTGCCTACGTCCACTTTCTCTTCAAGCGCACTTGAAGGTTCCACTAGATTCAATAATCTTTACAACCAAGAGATTTTGCTCTAAGGCTTCTCTTAAACCTTTTACACAAACTCCACCCTTGAGAGTAGTCACCACTCACACAAGGGATTTCAGTACAAGTCAAGTGTTTTCGAGAAATAGATTTTGTGTTTACAACACTATTTGAGAACTCATAAAAAGATTACAAGGATGAAATGGAGTATGAGTTGCTCAAATATATCTAAGCTCACTAAAATGAATATGAAAGTGGGTGTATGAGCTTATGAATGTATGAGAATAAAGTGGATCAAGAAAGTTTGATATAACTCTGATTTTTCTCTCAAGAATGGTGTATGAAGGTGTTATGTGTTTTGCAAAAACGAGCTAGGGTTGTTTATATAGTGAAGGGAAGTGATTTCCCAATAATTATGGCCGATACCGGTATGGAAACCGGCATGCCTGTCTGGCTCCCAACGGTCATATTATTGTTTAAAAAACTAGCCGTTAGACCGGTTTACTGACCGGCATACATACCGGTATTAGGCTCCCCGGTTCCAGTAAGCACCACAATTATACCCAAAACCGGCATATATACCGGTATGGATACCGGCGAGATATAGCCCGGTTCCAGTAACCATTTCCCCTTTGAAATAACCGGCATGAAGACCGGCGAGGACACCGGCGAGTCATGTGCCGGTTCCAGAATCAACTTAAAACAGGGGAATGCACAGGTATGATGATTTTTAAGTGACCAAGGCATTTTTCAAGTGATCCTAATGCATATCTATATGAAGTTGCATACTTAATGAGCTTAGATATGAAGATAAACAACTCATATTACAAAAGTAATTCTTAATTAAGACCTAATGCAATTTTCTTCATACGAGACTTGTCTTTTCCTTCTTTCGCTTTTTATTGTCGATAAGCTTTGACATATTTTTGGAATGTCTTGCCATAGTGCGTTGAAGTTGTACGAATGTTGCGTCATCAAAATATAACTTGAAGTATATGTCGCTAACAGCCCGAAGGGGGAGCCGAAGCCCAAAATGATCCGAAGCAGGAGAGCTTAACCTACAAAGCCCGAAGGGGGAGCCGAAGCCCAAGAGGATGCCGAAGCCGGAGAGCTTTAACCTACGAAGCCCAAGGGGGAGCCGAAGCCCAAAATGATGCCGAAGCAGGAGAGCTTTAACCTACGAAGCCCGAAGGTGGAGCCGAAGCCCAAAATGATGCCGAAGCAGGAGAGCTTTAACCTACGAAGCCCGAAGGGGGAGCCGAAGCCCAAGAGGATGCCGAAGCCGGAGAGCTTTAACCTACGAAGCCCGAAGGGGGAGCCGAAGCCCAAAAGGATGCCGAAGCAAGAGAGCTTTAACCTACGAAGCCCGAAGGGGGAGCCGAAGCCCAAGAGGATGCCGAAGCAGGAGAGCTTTAACCTACGAAGCCCGAAGGGGGAGCCGAAGCCCAAAAGGATGCCGAAGAGGAGAGCTTGAGCTTTAACCTACGAAGCCCGAAGGGGGAGCCGAAGCCCAAGAGGATGCCGAAGCAGGAGAGCTTTAACCTACGAAGCCGAAGGGGGAGCCAAAGCCCAAGAGGATGCCGAAGCCGAAGAGGGAGCGAAATCTCGAAAGAGAGGCGAAGCCCGAAAGAGAGCCGAATCCCGAAATAAAACCGAAGCCGAAAAGGGAGCGAAATCCCAAAGAGAAAGAGAGCCAAAGCGGAGAGGGAGCAAAATCCCGAAAGAGAGCCGTAGCCTGAGAGTGAGCGAAAATCCCGAAATAAAACCGAAGCCGAAAATGGAGCGAAATCCCGAAAGAGAGCCAAAGCGGAGAGGGAGCAAAATCCCGAAAGAGAGCCGAAGCCCGAGAGTGCCGAAGCTAGAGAGGGAGCGAAATCCCGAAAAAGAGCCGAAGCCCGTGAGAACCCAAGCCAAAGAGGGAGTGAAATCCCAACGGAGAGGAGCGGAAGAAAAATCTTAAAAAGAAGAGGAGAAACCTGAAAGGAGCAGGCCCATAGCACACTTGTGAAGGGGTGGGCGAATGGGTGGCGCATAGGAAAAGCAATGTGATGGTTGGCAACGCGGGGCGCGTGAGGGTCACACAATTATGGTAGCCGTGATCCCCCATGCGCCGATGAGAATCAGAGAGAGTGAAACTAGAAAAAGGAGAACCTGATGTCTGATACCATGTTAGATAATGAAAGAAAGTCTTGAATTCACTCTATATGAATTTACAATGGTAAGGGCCTTTATATAGGCTACATAGAAAACCAAAATAGAAAAGGAATCCTATAGTAATGAGTAATAATAATGACTATAGGAAATATGCATCTAATAGGGAAATATAATAAAACTATAAACCCTAATGGTACTAGGAATTCTATTTTGGATATTGATTCTATATTCCTTAACACTAAATAAGCTATATAATTGTAATGGAATTTTGAACATTTTCTTTAACCTTGTTTTTCATTTTTGTTTCCTTTGTGTTAGGAAACATAATCCCTAATATATTACATGTTTGTCCTCTTATGATCTAACCATACATGTATTACTAGTCCTAGATTTATTTACATGCTAATTGAAATAAATCTATAAACCACAACACAATTGCATACCTTTTATGCTTGTAGAGACCTCTTAATCAAACTTAATTGATTGCTTAACTCAATAAGCCAATGGTCTTATTTATAGGAGGGAAATCAAGTCACTATGTAATCACATGCATTGATTACTATTAATCACATTATTAGGATGCATAATGACCTTTTCTAACCCTTCCAAAAATGTTACCATCATGGGTGTACCATATGTTCCCCATTTAACATTTTACTAATTGTTGTCACTTAACAACTCTTGTTGTTACTTAATTATTTGATTAACAATTCTTGTTGTTTACTTAGTAATGAAATCATTACTAATTGTTGTTATTTAACAACACCACATAATTAACTTAATAATTTCCAACATGAAATTATTACTAATTGTTGTTATTTAACAACACCAAATAATTACCCTCCCATATAGATTCTTGTAACATGTTATTGAAGGTAATTATATGCGAGATCATATCATCATCTTCTTTCATCCGATATTTATCCAAATCCAGCAACATGTCTTTCAATTTCACTGTGGGCGGATGTCATAACTCTTTTTGCAGTTCTTTGTCTGATCGGCATGATTTTTCTGCAACAAATACAAAGAAAAATCAATATAATGAAACACAAGTTACATTAACTAAAATAAAATAACATCACAAAGATATTCATTTACATAAACACAAAGTTTATATGATAAAACAAATTTATCATGGCCGATTAGTACAATATGCAAAAGGAATAGACATTTAATCATGACAGATCGAAATTACCAAAGCAAACCGATACATACATGACCAACACGGGCCAACACGGATGTTCACGCGCCAGTCACGCGCCCCATGAATGGCTCACGCGCCTCACGCGCCGGCAACGGGTCCCACTCGCCCTCACGCGCCCTCACGCGCCGACTAGCCTCGGTTTACTTCCACGCGCAGACGACATGTCGTCCGTTTGTTCTGTGGCCGTATGACATGTCGTTTTAATCTAATACTGCAGCCGACTTGTCGGTTGACATGGTCATGGACGACATGTCGTCCTGTTGTTATATTCGTACGACTTGTCGTACAGGAAAAGCGGACGACTTGTCGTCCTCTTCTCTAAACACGGATGACATGTAGTACGTCTATTCTGGGAGTGTTTTTCTGGGTAAAAACAGATTCAACTAGCCAACTTCTAGGGTCCATATCTTTCTCAATTTAATTCAAATTAAGCAAATGATATACAAATTGAAGATCTCATGACAAGTTTTCAAAACATATTGAACATGCGATTATCGATTTTTACAGAGAGTTATTAGCCCAAAGTTGAAAGAAAATCATTTTTGAAAAAACAAAAACCAGAAACATTTTCAATCTTTTTCATGCATGTTCATGAAAATTTTGTTGTAATCCAACTAGAATACATGCATTAGCTCTGATACCAATGTTAGGAAACATAATCCCTAATATATTACATGTTTGTCCTCTTAGGATCTAACATACATGTATTACTAGTCCTAGATTTATTTACATGCTAATTGAAATAAATCTATACTAATCACAACACAATTGCATACCTTTTATGCTTGTAGAGACCTCTTAATCAAACTTAATTGATTGCTTAACTCAATAAGCAAATGGTCTTATTTATAGGAGGGAAATCAAGTCACTATGTAATCACATGCATTGATTACTATTAATCACATTATTAGGATGCATAATGACCTTTCTAACCCTTCCAAAAATGTTACCATCATGGGTGTACCATATGTTCCCCATTTAACATTTTACTAATTGTTGTCACTTAACAACTCTTGTTGTTACTTAATTATTTGATTAACAATTCTTGTTGTTTACTTAGTAATGAAATCATTACTAATTGTTGTTATTTAACAACACCACATAATTAACTTAATAATTTCCAACATGAAATTATTACTAATTGTTGTTATTTAACAACACCAAATAATTAACTTAATAATTTCCAAATGAAATTATTACTAATTGTTGTTATTTAACAACACCAAATAATTAACAACAATTATTTCCAACATCTCCCACTCACACATGATGGGATCAACAATTTTTATTATCTCTACAAGAATAATTCATACTTTGCAATTGTGCCGTGCGACCAGCATACTTCGAGAGCTCACTTGCTATACATCTGTTAGGAATATATAGCCGCTCGAAAAATGGATAGAACCATAGTGGATTATGTATGCAGTATCCTCGATCATTTATCACATTAAATCTCTCTCGATCTCTTTTCGAATGTAATATTTATTTTGTATTCACAATCATGTTTGATCACATAGAATAACATAATTGGTCGACCAGTGAATACAAGCTAATGTGATATTACTCATATAATGATCTTTCTCATTTCTCGAATCTCTCAACTTTGATTCAATTCGCTTTTCCAGAGATGTTCTTTCAGATCGAATCTCTCATGATCTTTCAGCAACACTCCAAGATAGCGATCATCAAATCTAAGTTTTAAGAAGCAGACAAGAGTCTAAAGGGTACAATGTGAGATTGAAATAATCTCAAGGGTCTCACACAATATCAAGACTGAGATCTTTACTTGTATTACCCTCAATAGTCACAAATGTACACATGGTATGAAAACATGTGCTACGGTATTCTCTCCTTTCCCATGGAGCGCATGTCTCATAAAATACCGTACAGATTATAGTTCAGACAAACACAATGTCTAACTCATAACTGACATTAAGACAACAAGTAAGGTGAAACGAACTTATTCACCTTAGGTCATATCACAGAGAAAGTGACCTCATAACGACATTACTTAATTTTCAAGCTTGAGCTCTCTAAATTATCACTCAGATAATTAGCTTAAAAATTTGTCTCATCTCCCATTAACACAAAGTAATGGAGGCGATTGCCCGTGTGAGAGGGCCAATCATTCACTTGTCCGACATACTTCTCATACTAACAAATAGTATATTTGTTTAAACATGTATCAACATAATAACATGTAAGCATTGAACACAAATATCAATGAGTATTAACATTAGTAAACATTATTTGGGAAAAATACATATCATATAATATGTAAGCACATTAACATCTACGCAATCCCTGAGTTTTTACATGTCTAACAAAGACATCTCTAGGAACAGGCTTGGTCAATGGATCTGCTACCATTTCTTGCGTAGAAATGTACTTCATGTTTACCTCTTCTCGTGCAACTATGTCTTTCACAAAGTTATATTTGGTATCTATATGTTTCGTTTTACAATGGAATTTTGGGTCTTTTGTGTAGGCTATCGCTGCTTCACTATCACAGTTAACTAATACTGGACCAGAAGCTTCATTTGACATACCCAAATGATCCAAGAACCTTTTCAACCACACAGCCTCTTGTACTGCTGATGAAAAGGCCACAAATTCAGCCTCCATTGTGGATAAGGCTATACAAGATTGTTTCTTACTGCTCCATGAAATGGCACCATTGTTTAGCAAGAAAACAAAACCGGAGGTAGATTTTCTTTCATCTAAATCTCCTCCCCAGTCAGCATCAGTATAGCCTCTCAATTGCAGATCATTTCCTTGATAACACAATGAGTAATCAGCTGTCCCTCTCAGATACCTAAATATTCTTTTAACTGCTTTCCAATGTGCTAGTCCTGGATTGGATTGGTATCTACTTACCATTCCAACAGCGAAACAGATATCAGGTCTTGTACACAACATTGCGTACATTAAACTTCCAACTGCATTTGCATAAGGAACTTTCTTCATTTGTTCCTTTTCCTGTGGAGTTTCAGGACACAATCTACGACTCAAAGCTTCAGTTTTCGTGATAGGAGTATCAATGGGTTTGCAAGCCTGCATTTGGAAGCGTTCAAGAATTTTCTTTATATATGACTCCTGTGAAAGAGATAATAAATTCTTTGAACGATTTCTTGAGATCTTAACCCCAAGAATATATGCAGCTTCACCCATATCTTTCATCTCGAAGTTAGATGATAACCATTCTTTAATGTGTTTTACAAACTCCTTATCATTTCCGGCTATAAGTATATCATCCACGTACAAAGATAAGATAATGAACTTATCTTTATCTCTCTTGGTGTACACACAATGATCCTCATCTATCATTGTGAAATCATTCGAAATGATTGTATTGTGGAATCGTATATACCATTGTCTAGACGATTGCTTGAGACCATATATAGACTTTAAAAGTCTACATACTTTCTCCTTTTCATTTTCTTTTATGAAACCTACTGGTTGTTCCATGTAGATTTCTTCATCAAGTTCTCCATTGAGAAAAGCAGTCTTTACATCCATTTGATGTAATTCTAGATCCATACTTGCTACTATAGCCAGAATCAAGCGAATTGAGGTAAACCTTACAACAGGTGAAAAAGTCTCTTCGTAGTCAATTCCTTCCTGTTGCGTATACCCTTTTGCCACAAGTCGTGCTTTATATCTTTCGATATTGCCATCGGCATTACGCTTTATTTTAAGAACCCATTTGTTCTTAACAGCTTTACGTCCTTTGGGTAGATCAACCAATTCCCAAACTTGGTTGGACCTCATTGACTCCATCTCTTCTTCCATTGCTTTCATCCATTTTTCCTTAGCAGGACACTGAAGAGCCTCTCTTATGTTTCTAGGTTCTTCATCATCTTGAGGTAGAATCATAAAGGTTTCTCCTTCGATATCGAAACGACGTCGAGGAATGCCTATACGATTACTACGTCGCAATTGGGATTCTAGTGGTGGAACTGATTCCTCACTTTCGATATTATTCCCATTTGGATCGTGCACATTGCTCCCACTAGGATTATGTACATCACTCCCACTCGGATCACGTAAACTGAGACTCGTGTGAAACTAATTCATCATTTTGAGATTCATGTGAAACAGATTCATCATGTTTTCTCAAATTTCTCTCATCACTCCCACTTGAATTAGGTAAACCCGAGTGTTCACCAATCATGTGATCCATGTGATCTTGAGTTTCATATAGAGATAAATCTTGACCTATCTCTCCCTGCTTAGGAAAATCATTTTCTAAAAATGTGATATCTCGTGATTCAAATTCTGTCACGCCTCCACTTTCATGTTCACCTATGCAAACATATCCTTTTGATTGTTCAGAATATCTTATGAAGATACTCTTTTTTCCTCTTGGGCCTAACTTTCCATGTTCGTGAGAACGCACATGAACATAAGCCGCACAACCCCAAGGTTTTAGAAAGTGAATATCTGGTTTACGACCTGTCCATAACTCATATGGTGTGGTGGACACAGATTTAGATGGCACTCGGTTAAGTACATATGTGGCAGTTAATAATGCATCACCCCAATAGGTTATAGGCAAATTTGCTTGTGCCATCATAGACCTAACCATCTCAAGAAGAGTTCTATTTCTTCTTTCCGCAACACCATTTTGTTGAGGAGTAGCAGGAGTAGTCAACTGACGACTAATTCCTTTTTCATCACATAATTCTCTGAACTGATCAGATAAGTACTCACGACCACGGTCAGTGCGTAGTGCTTTAATTTTCTTGTCCAATTGATTTTCTGTCAAATTCATAAATTTCTTGAAACATTCTAATGCTTCGGATTTATGAGCAATCAAATAGACATAACCAAAGCGTAGTAAAATCATCTATAAATGTGATGAAATAAGATGCTACATGCCTTGCCCTGACATTCATTGGACCACAAATATCTGAATGAATTAATTGTAATGGAAATTCTGCTCTAGTCCATTTTCCAAATGGTTTTCTCGCAGTTTTTCCAGCCAAACAATATTCACAGGTTGACAATTCTACCTTCTCAATATTTCCCAGAAAGCCTTCTTTGGCTAATCTGTTCATTCTTTGCTGGCCAATGTGGCCAAGTCTAGCATGCCACACAATTACATCACCATCATTATTGACAGTTGAAGTAACAAACGAAAAACTGGAATTGTGATTGAAACACTCAACATTCAATACAATAAAACCATCAAGAAAATAACCAGAACCATAGTGTATTGTACCTAAGTACAAATCAACACCAAATTTATGGAAGTTCAAATTGAAACCTAAATTAACCAAAACCAACACAGATACTAAATTTCGACGAATTTGTGGAGCAAACAATACATCATGTAGTAGTAAAGTTTTTCCACCATGCATGACTAACTTGCATGTTCCTATGCCTTTGACTTCAACCCGTGAGTTGTTGCCAACATATATCCACTTCACCCCAGGTGAAATTCGCCGAAATTCCACGAAGGCATCTCTATCCTTCGCTACATGGTCTGTGGCTCCTGAGTCTACAGTCCACAAAGGATTAGATTCAGTTAGAAAGATTGAACTTGAAACACATATTTCA
Source organism: Zanthoxylum bungeanum (assembly GCA_019454045.1). Classification (NCBI taxonomy): domain Eukaryota; kingdom Viridiplantae; phylum Streptophyta; class Magnoliopsida; order Sapindales; family Rutaceae; genus Zanthoxylum; species Zanthoxylum bungeanum. The sequence continues at coordinate 74,681 of SKCR01013970.1, read as the reverse complement.
TTTAAATATGCACGAAAGGTATTCACCTTTTTAGGCTCAGTGCAGTCACGAGCAAAATGACCTTTCTTACCACAGTTAAAACATTTAACCTTTGCCATGTTTTTCTTTTTGGTAGGACGTTTTCCTTTCCCATGTTGATTGGTTTTCTGTTTCTTTTCTGGCTTAGAAGAATTTTGTTCTTTTCCGAACTGGAACCCACCACCATGAAATTTTCTTTTCTTTTGAAACCCCCTGGTTTGCTAGTTTCTGTCATATACACTTCAGCATTTGACTTAGCAGCCGCAAGGCGGTCGCTTTCTAATTCAAGGTGACGTTTGGCATCATCAAAGGTTTTGATGCTCTCATTGTGGGTCAAATGCATTTTCATATGCTCCCAGCTATTTGGAAGAGAACGAATGACCGCTTGGACTTTCTGTTCATCTGTAAGAACATGTCCAGCATCTGCCAGTTCAGTAATCATGTTTGACATTTGCCTCAAGTGTTTTGACATAGTGAACTCAGGACGTTTCTTGTATGTGTCAAACTTGATTGTCAGTGACCTGAGTTTGGTTATTGAGGTACTACCAAACTTTTCAGCTAGTGTGGACCACATGTCCTTAGCCATGTCATATTTCCTGAACTCTTTCATTAGGTCATTATCCATACTGCTCAGCAACGTAATGCGGGCAATGAAATTCTTTTTCTTCCAGGCCTCATAAGCCTCTCGGTCTCGCCTGTGTTGGGCCGTAGTGCCCTGTTCAGGTTCATCCATGCTCATTTTCAAAGTTTCAAGAACCTCTTGTTCTTCTAGCACATATTGGATTTTCATGCTCCAAATTTCATAATTATCGCCATTCAGTTTCTCACCCTTGTTGAGTTCAGCAATAATGTTCTTTGTTGCGGAAGCCATATTAAAAACACAAAGTTTCTACAGACATTCATGCACAATTGTTAATACTTTTATTTATTTTATCATGAAACGAATTATGTTTAATAAAATTCTTCAATGGGGTTGGAGTCAAAAGGCCACTATGTGTCCAATCATCATCCAATTACCCAATGTAAAAATATTATCAACATAATCAATCATGTAAAATCATTTTCTAAAAAATTACATAAATTCTTAGAACATCTTAATCATGCGACCATTGTACATGACAATCATTGATTTAATTACATAAATTCAAAATCAACATGAAACATTCATACATATAAATACAATAATTACATGCCATGAAGTAACAGATAATACACACATAAATATTAACATAGTTTAAATAGAAAACTAATATCTAACACTTAAAACTTTTCCGGTTCTAGTGTTCCAACGAATAAAAGTCTTTGGATAAGAATCCTCAAATTCTTTCGGTAACTGTAATTGATCTTGGACAACCATGGAAAACCTATAGCAAATTTCGGATCCTTGCAACGTTTCCGAGACATCAAGGGAAAAATGGTATTATTTGCCTTAGATTGAAGATACTCAATCGCTAACCTCTCAATGGCTATGTTGTATTGAACACGTAGTTCTTCTGTATGAGTTACTATTTCCAAATATCAGTAAGCCTTTTTTGCCATATTTCGGGAGAGTATTTCGTAGGTATCTCAGTCTGTTTGGTTGTCCTATCCAATTACCCTCCCATATAGATTCTTGTAACATGTTATTGAAGGTGATTATATGCGAGATCATATCATCATCTTTTCATCCGATATTTATCCAAATCCAGCAACATGTCTTTCAATCTTTCACTGTGGGCGGATGTCATAACTCTTTTTGCAGTTCTTGTCTGATCGGCATGATTTTTCTGCAACAAATACAAAGAAAAATCAATATAATGAAACACAAGTTACATTAACTAAAATAAACATCACAAAGATATTCATTTACATAAACACAAAGTTTATATGATAAAACAAATTTATCATGGCCGATTAGTACAATATGCAAAAGGAATAGACATTTAATCATGACAGATCGAAATTACCAAAGCAAACCGATACATACATGACCAACACGGGCCAACACGGATGTCACGCGCCAGTCACGCGCCCCATGAATGGCTCACGCGCCTCCACGCGCCGGCAACGGGCTCCCACTCGCCTCACGCGCCCTCACGCGGACTAGCCTCGTTTACTTACACGCGCAGACGACATGTCGTCCGCTTGTTCTGTGGCCGTATGACATGTCGTTTTAATCTAATACTGCCAGCCGACTTGTCGTTGACATGGTCATGGACGACATGTCGTCCGTTCTTGTTATATTCGTACGACTTGTCGTACAGGAAAAGCGGACGACTTGTCGTCCTCTTCTCTAAAAACCGGATGACATGTAGTACGTCTATTCTGGGAGTGTTTTTCTGGGTAAAAACAGATTCAACTAGCCAACTTCTAGGGTCCATATCTTTCTCAATTTTAATCAAAATTAAGCAAATGATACCAAATTGAAGATCTCATGACATAGTTTTCAAAACATATTTGAACATGCGATTATCGATTTTCTACAGAGAGTTATTACGCCCAAAGTTGAAAGAAAATCATTTTTGAAAAAACAAAAACCAGAAACATTTTCAACATTTTTCATGCATGTTCATGCAATTTTTGTGTAATCCAACTAGAATACATGCATTTAAGCTCTGATACCAATGTTAGGAAACATAATCCCTAATATATTTACATGTTTGTCCTCTTAGGATCTAACCATACATGTATTACTAGTCCTAGATTTATTTACATGCTAATTGAAATAAATCTATACTAACCACAACACAATTGCATACCTTTTATGCTTGTAGAGACCTCTTAATCAAACTTAATTGATTGCTTAACTCAATAAGCAAATGGTCTTATTTATAGGAGGGAAATCAAGTCACTATGTAATCACATGCATTGATTACTATTAATCACATTATTAGGATGCATAATGACCTTTTCTAACCCTTCCAAAAATGTTACCATCATGGGTGTACCATATGTTCCCCATTTAACATTTTACTAATTGTTGTCACTTAACAACTCTTGTTGTTACTTAATTATTTGATTAACAATTCTTGTTGTTTACTTAGTAATGAAATCATTACTAATTGTTGTTATTTAACAACACCACATAATTAACTTAATAATTTCCAACATGAAATTATTACTAATTGTTGTTATTTAACAACACCAAATAATTAACTTAATAATTTCCAAATGAAATTATTACTAATTGTTGTTATTTAACAACACCAAATAATTAACAACAATAATTTCCCAACGACTTTGAATACTTCTAATTAAAGCATATTGCGAGACTGAAAGGAAATTGCATTAGATGAACTTGAGCCAAACAAGCTGGTTGGATGATAATATCTAAAAAGAAATTGTTCCATTGGATCATAAATATTGAATGTCCTCTGAAATATTATTTTTCTTCCTGATAACATAACATAAGTATATGTATCCGGAAAGCTTTTAATTTTCGTTCTATGTTCTACCAGTCCTTGAAATTTGTTCACTTTTCAAATGGATTAAAATGGAAAAATTGTTATATAAATTATTTCATTTAATTTTGAAAAATTATCCATTTTCCATCTAATAAAAATGGAAAAAAAAAAAACAGAATATTTGAAATTTTAAGTGAAATAGAGAATGATTTCAAAGTTTTTGTGACAAACAGTATGGACAAATAATAATTTCGCAATATTGAATGAACTATGATCAAAGTGACATCCAATTCTGAAACACTGCCAAGAAATTCCTTTGGAAACCAAACACAAGCACCAAAAATATGAGCTGATCTCCACCTAAAAGAACCTCAAAAGCTATATATATATGAATCAAAGAATTAATGATTTTGGTGAAAATATACACAGAGAGCACATGTTGAAACCCCTTAGCAACCCCCTAGAAACACGAAACATTCTATGATGCAACGATAGTACCGCATCACTCATATAATAACCCAATAATATCTTGTCATGTTTGGTAAAATATTAAAAACCTACCAAATAAATGATAATTATGTTTAATACAACCACCCGCATTATATGCTTATTAGTTAATGATATCACTCCTACCTCCGTTGTATCAAAAAATTACTTAAGAAACAGAGATGCAATTGCTCGGCAAATGATCTGAGATATCAAGTGCTAGTAAATAGTAGAAGTAATGTAAAGTGGTAAAATATACTAGGAAAAATAACACATTTTGGCAACAAAGGATTATGGGTTGATGCTGCTATAGTTTCTAGATACATTATTAAAATGATATGCAACATACATCCCAAAGGCACTCGACCCAACAAGAGGGAGAGAATTTACAGTTTTTTTTTTTAATTTTTAAGTTGACATGCACCCCACTGTGTCTCACCTCAAATTAAATTATCCCCCCTCCAAGATTGGTGCAAGGGGGAATCGTACCCTTGGCTTCTTGCTTCCACTAGGCTAAGGACAATTTACAGGTGTAATTTTAGAATACAGACTAGTCTCATTTATGGCAGGTAGCAACTTTTAGTCTCATCACACAGTTCTTCCATGTTTTGTAATTTCCAGTGCAAGATAACGCAGGCTAGGTCACAAGTTCACAGGAGGACTTCCCTGAATTTGACAACCAAGATAAAAATGATTACCATTCTCCCACGCATGCATGAAAAGTCAACTAAAACATTACCTTACATAATCTAATAAGAAAGGAACAAGGAAACTTATATTTATAACGCCAAAGCAGAATTTTGACACAACCAACAATTTCCATTGTTGTAAAAAATGTAAAAGGCAAAGCCAGCTGCTAAAGCAACTTAGTTACGTGTAACTAGCACTCTTATCAAGTAACATGTGTACCTAGTGTGCAACTTCAGCTAAGCAGTTAGATCTAATAGCAACAACAGAAAATACTCTCTTTTAGTCTTAACAGTATGTTGCAGTGGAAGGTTTTATACTATTACCTTACACTGCAGTCTGCAGTGCAAGATACTATCTTCTCTATTCACTACCACTTTAACTAAATGTTATCATACATTATTTTCTAGTATAATTTAGGGTCTTTCAATCATTACATTACACAATATCGGACATCATCAGATGGTTATGTTTTCTTTTTCACTCATTGAACCATATTTTACACAAGTGATATTTTTTTTTCCAAGCTTAATAAACTAAACATAATAGCAAGAGAAGCTGATTAACAAACTTGATAGGCTTTTTATGTAGAATTTGATGCAGCATGGTATAATGTGTTTGTGATAAATAATACAGATAATATTGTGATCTTACCTTAAACAGAAGATCATAAGCAATGTCTTCCCAAGGCAATGAAATAGACATTAAGCAGCATTTGAGGGGCAACATCTTGTCATCAGAAGTGGTGGCAGCAGCAGCAGCTGCATATGCATGCTTTGCTGCGACTGACGCAACAGCTGCTGCTTTACGCATTATTGAGCGAATCCCAAATCCTCTTTTCCATACAACTGGCGAAAAGGGGCCCAAATCCTGCTGGCTTTGATCTGATGTATTCACATTGTAATCAGCATTTAGCAACATCTTTACACAAATTCACTTTATATAATCACTTACATTAAATATGACTTTTATTTCACAAAACTAACCAGCAGTCTCTCTCTTTTCTTCCTTTTTGGGACTGGGAATCAGCCCATCGTACAAGAAAAAAGGAAGGGATGAAGAAGTAGAAGTGCTTAGGAGAGCAAAACATTCACATCTCACTTCAAATTATGTCTATTGAGAAACTCACAAGACTTTGCATTGGACAACAAACAAGCCATAGATTTTTACTATTATCTGGCAATCCACCTTTATCACCTGTAAAGAACAGATATGTGCTAAGGTAATGTTTGGTTTGAAGGATGGAATGGAAAGAGGAAGGAAATGAGAAAGGAATGGAATGAGAGAGGGAAGAGGATTCCATGTTTCAAACGGAAAGGAAAGGAATGAAATATCTTTTGATTAGACAAAATATATCTTTACTATTAAACCTTGAATAACAAATGTTAAACAACTTACAAACATTAATTTATTTATCTTAAAAAATATTTATAAAAGCCAATAGTACTATTACTATCTTCTTGGTATATTTTTATCAAAAAGTGATTAAAAAAAAAAAAAGCAAAGCACTGATAAAATTGGAAGAAATGAATTCTTTCACTTACCTGCTACACCAGAAACAGCTACATCAACTTCTCCACGTCCTCCAGGACCTTTCATATATAGTCTGTCTGTTTTGCCAACAGAATGACCAAGTGAAAGAAGGCTCCCAAATCGAGATTTTCCAGCTAATTAAGAAGAGAGAAAGAGAGAGGAGATGAGAATTTCATGAGTCACCATAACTCCTGGCATCATGTTCGAAAATATCTCTATGAAAACAAAAATGATATGGAGACCAAAATGAGGATTAAAACTAATCACAAAATACGGATACTATGTGTTAAAAATGATTTTTAGCAACAAAGTACTTGCACTTTATTATTAGTTTTAGTCCCAATTTAGTCCTCATTTAGTCTCCCTATCACTGCTCTATGAAACAGCATAACTGTGCAGCCATAAATGCATGGGCCATCATGGCAAACTAATATTTCTTTCAATAAACTGGATTGATGCAAAAAAAAAAAAAAACATACAATTAGAGGAAACAAAAAAAGGATATAAAACAATGCAGTAAAACCATGACTTGATAGAAGGCTTCTGAAACCATCCGCATTTTATTTATACTTTTGAAAGCATGAAAAAAATTAATCAACGTGGTATTTTGCGAACATGAAAACAGAAAAGTCCATACGAATTTTTTTGTAACTCAGCATCGCATTTATAAATATATAAAAGAGTTTCAATTTTGCCAAGATTTAATACAAATTTTAGACATTTACAGCTACTTGAACTAACAGCTAAAATAGTTTAACAAAAGTAATGAGCAGTAAGATAATCTTATATTGTTCACAAGTCAATTTCAAATAAGCGATGTTCTTATTCAGATTTCCAAAAATCAATTTTTTCTGCATATCTAGCATGTAGGGGTAATGAAGAAAATATTCTACCCAGCTTTAAAGTTAACGCACAAAAAGAAAAAAAAGGTCAACATGCTTAGAACTAACTGTTGATTAGAAGATTTCATTCTTTAAAGAATAATTTATATCAAGTCATTTTGAGTGATTTATATGGAGGCCTACCATCATATGCTTCTCGAACCATTGGATAGCTGACAAATCCTGAGAAAAGAGTAATCTGCAATCACAACTACCAGCGAGTAAACTTTCTCTGTGGAGCCAAATAGCATTTTAAGGAATCTATAGATAAAAACAATCTCAAGCTTCAATTTAAGCAAGTCATGATCGGATGATCCCGACTAGTAAGATATTTGAGACAACTTAGAAAGGTGTCATTTGCACATTATCTGAAATCAGGCACGTCTAAAACTAATGCAAAATTAAAATACTTAAATAAAACGCTCAGCAAACCTTGGCATTTCTCCTCTTTCCAGAGTCCATACCAGTTTCTGAAGGTGAACTATTACTAGGACTGCTATTGTGTGACTCTTTTTCACTAGGAAATGCTGCCCCATCATGTGCATTCAGAAGCACGCAATAGCAGTGGTCTGTGTCAGACAAGACCTGCACAGATTGGGGATTTCAGCAAACGGTAACAAATACAAACACGTTGATAATAACAGTCCACTCTGTTCCTTGAGTTATGTACATACACGCAAATATAACCAAAAAAAAAGCCAAATGCATAAGATTATGAGTTAATTTGACACATGAATGCCTCAAAACTCTCTAACAAAATTTTATAAAGTAAAAAATAAATAATAAAGAAAAAACATAATCAAGTCCAAGGCATGATTTATATATTTCATAGACTTTCTACGTGTTGCAAATTTATACCTATTTCTATTTCCTGTGTCCTGTATATATCATCACAGAATGCAAAATCACACTGAGACTGCAGTTTCTAGTAGAACTTACTGACTACAAATTTAGACCATTTCTCACCATAACATGGAAAGTAACCGGTGGCGGTAATACATCTTGCTATAAGCCCAGTACCTTGGGTGACACTATTAAATTACCAAAAGCAACATACTAGTTAACACATATTAGATAAATAAATACTTGTTAAGATTCCATAAGCAAGCATGCATAATTGATGCTGTAAAATGAATCAATGTATACGGAACTTTAAAGAGGCATAATTTGGTTCAATTATCCCATATACCAAAAAAAATGCAATCATCACTCCAGGATCCTGCTTACCACTGCTTCAAAAGTGGAGTCAAAATCATCTACCGCAAAACAGATATCTGGATAGGCAGGTTTTGTCTCTACTTCCTAGATTCATGTTAGAAACAGTGTCAGAAATTGAAGATAGATATAACAGATTGATAATAACTAAACTCGCCTTCTTTGAGTCCAAATGAAAATTTACACGGCTTGGAGATGCATAAACAGTCTTTACAACCTACAGGGATGTCACAGGCAAACCAGAAATTAGTATACTGTGCATAATCCCGTGAATGTTTGAATGAAATGGTAGCTAGCTAGCAGGAATTAAGAATTCGATTGTCCTGAAGTTAACTTGGATACATTACTCTAGTGGTTTTAAAGAGAGGATTATAAGATTCAAAAGCTTGAAAACCACACCTGAAACATGGTCCCGACCAATCCAAGAGGGATCATAGGGAGCAACATGCAAACAAAAACTTAGAAGCTAAAGATAGTATTCTCCTTTCTGCTATCACTGAATTGGCCCAGAAATATATGATAAGGAAGAAAGAAATTAGTGACATTTTGCGTTGAAAACTGATTCTTCTATCTCAACATGAAATATTTTCCAATTTGGTTATCTTAAAGTCTTAACTCGTTCACGTTAAACAGAAACAGTATATTTTCCTTTTTATTCTCAGCTGTATATTCAAGCAGACTTCTTTCTTTGAGGAAAAAAGAAAATTAAACAGAATATTTCAAATTTATCATGAACAATTGAAGTTGTACAAGAACATTTAAAGGATAATTGAAGTAATTCTTTCAGCCTTAAAAATTGTACAAACCATTATACTAAATGAAGCAAGAGGTACCTTGTATATAGGAGATAATGGTGTATCTGTCCCAGCGTGATGATTTCTAAGTACTTGATGACTGAAAAAAGGATACAGCAGCAACAATTATTTCAAAATAATGTTGTATCTTGATCAAGAATGTAAGAGACAGAGAATTCTAAATCAAACTTTAGGACTAAATAATGCTGGAAAAAATTACCCATTCCCCCTAATATCTCAGGAAAATCAAATATGATTTGATAAATTTAGTACAGTTGAAAAGAAAAACTAAAACATAATAAGGATCCTTCGGAACTGACTATAAAATTGTGGAAAAAATTACAATGAAAGCAGCTATCAATTCTTGTTTAACCTACATAACAAAAATTACACAAGAAATCTGCTATAGCAGCAGTAACATAAAAATTAAGAGAAGAAATTACCTGCAAATTGCCACCGTTACTGAAAATGCAGTGTGAGCAATCATGTTCAAGTAAAATGACCGCCTCCAATCCACCTCAGTTAAGTTTTTGCTGAGTAAATCATCCAACTGTTTTCAAGAGCACAGATTTATTTACATAACATTGTACCATAATCAATGCTCACAGTAAAAATAAGTTGCATTATTTCAGGAGTTTTTACCTTAGGTGCCCACCTGCGTACAAAGTAAGGAGTAACATCTTCCGCATTATCATTGAAACCGTACCCATGCAACCCCTATATCACCATAATTTGACTAGATCAGTAACACAGTGTTTAAAGGCCACATATATAATTCTCAATGTTGAAAACGGCATACCATTTTCCAGACGAAAAATAAGAGATCATCGTCTTGTCGTCCTCTAGACTCTTTACCGCGGATAAAATACAAATCAAAAACATCGTGCCAAAATCCAGAATCCATTTCTACATCTAATGCATCTTGCTCTTCTACCAATGTTTTCCCTAACGAGTTCGAGTGCTTTTTCACCATACTCAGCAATTCACTCCTACCATACAAACAATTCATTTCAGAACAAAATCGTTTGTCAATAAACTTATTATTACTAATTAAACTACGGTGAGTAGTCAAATTGACTATACTGCACTGAAAATTGAATTTAAATTTCTAACATTGAGATGATAATTAACAAATTGTGCATTTTTTATTAAAACAAACAAATAAATAAATAAAGGCCTAATTGGAAGGGCGAGTGAAGAAAAAACTGTACCTAGATGGAGTTTCCTCTCGATCACCAAACATGTTCTCTGGACAGTTGTTTTGAATTATAGCGTATGTAGACGGCAGAATATTTCTTTGGAGGTAAAAACCGGCGCGAGAGTTGTGCGATCTACCTCGGGACTTCACTTTTGTCTTGAACCGCTGCGGTTTCTTTAAACTCGAATCTAAACCGCACAAATCCGAACTAATCTGGTCGGTTTGGTTCATTTAGTTATTCGGTTGGACCGATATGTTGGAAGAAAATTCCGTATCGAGATTCTATTGATAAAGACAGCGAGTGTTGTACGGGCCAAATTTGGTTCAAGGGTAATTTCGATATTTTGCTACAGGACCACTACTGAATGCACCCCTGAAGCCTTCTAATCAAACCCCAAAGACATAATGTCGGCCCATGCCCGATGAGCACCAACACCAGTAACCGAAGGACCATCAAGAGGCCGGCCCACATAACGCCTAAGTTCATGTGTAAACACATTCATAAACTCAACAGTTGCCAGCCTACAACGGGCAAACACAATAAAACTCCCTCATGAAGTCAACCGTTATCGATGCCCAACAGACAAGCAATCAAAGAGCAGTAAATGCACACAAAGGCGTGTATATAAGAGAAGAGGGTCCAGAAGGAGAGTGGACGGGGATCTGACCAGCATTCAACTTCTAGCTCTCAGCTCCTCCCATCTATCGCCCTCACGGCATCCTACGAAGCTCAAGGTAATATCTTACTTTGACCTTCCTCCTACTACTCCTTCAGTTCCTTCACTGACTTGAGCGTCGGAGTGCCCCCGGCACCCACCGCACCGTGGGGTAGTGTACTCCCGCTCACTCTACCTTTGCTTTGCAGGATCGCTAGTGCCCCCAACCAACAAATTCTCAATTGTGGACCTCGGCCGAAAACCAGCGTCTACAATTTGGCGCCCACCGTGGGGCCTTGGCGATTCATAGCGTGCAAAGATCTCTCCATCTACGATCCATCCAAACACCCCTACTCGTATGGTGTCACACAATGAGCAAATACCATATCTCATGGTTACCTAATTAGCCATCCTCCAAGAACAATTACAAACATTAGGATTGTCATCCGGCCCATTTATTATGTTCTTAATAGGAAGTCCATTTGCTATAATCGGCATATACAGACTGTCAATTGAACCGTTCTACACACTTTCTCCAGTCGACATGAGAGTACCACCATAATCCCCAGCCATACTCCAATCAACGAATAACTATTCTCTATAATTGACACCTATTCGAGATTGCTTGGGGCGGATACCATCTCCTGATGGCATAGATAAAATGTCATTCCTTTCAGACTATGTAGGAGGATTGCCATCATTTCCAGATTACATGAAAGAAAAGTTACCTTCCTCAGACCACGTTAAGAGGATTCCCATTTCCTCTAGAGGATATTAATGGATTGTCAACAATTTTAGACTCCATTCGACCAGAGGCTCATGGACCAACATCAGGAACAAGACACGTCCCTTCAATGGAACCATTTTCTTAACCATTCACCTTATATGATGAAGCGATGTACTTGGCATAAGAAGATTGTCCCAGTCGACAATACCCAAATGAAGATTTGACGAGGACATCCCGGTCAACATTACCAGTCTCGGCTTAAAAAGGATGCTCTAGATGAAGATACAACAAGTTAGCATTCCACCCGACACTACGAGGATTTAGTCTCGGCTTAAGGAAGATGCTTCGGATGAAGACACATCATGAGGATACTATCCCACTCGACATTGCAAGGATGTAGACTCGGCTCAATGAGGATGCTCCAATTAACGCTTGTGAAGATCTGATGTGAGGTGAGTTTCTTACTTAACATTGTGAGGAAGTAAACTCATTTTTAAGAGAGTACCCCACTCGAAGAAAGCTCCCCACTTTGTGCTGCCCATACAGACCGCCCCACAAACCTATTCCATGATAATGCCCATCACCAAACCCATTATCTATGCGACAGTAGGCCCACACGACAATAATGACTAAAAGTGAAGAACCCCCACTCCATCACAAATAACCTTGGTATAGTCTATTTGGCTGACCATCACCCATGAGTCCAAAGAACATTGCAGGACCAGTTAATTCACGGTTGAATGCCAGATTCGTACTACACATGGGGAAATGGGTTCCATTCGGTATTCTTGTAACTGCATCAACAAATCTAGTATTCCTATCAAGTGACGAGAATTTCAAGCCTGAAACGGCTAACAGCCGAAATAAAAAACAAAGCCCAAAAACAGGACAAAGCCTAAGCTATGAAAAAGCACGGCCCACTCGTTGGAGGTCCTCCTGCAAGCAACAACTAGCGCAAAAGCCAAAGCATCCAAGACCCAAAATAACAAAAAGGCTATAAAAACTTACGGCCCATAGCCAAACATATTGGTCCAGTCGAAGACAAAAGCGTAGCTACAACAATAAAAGGAACGAAGAGTCCCACATCGGTCATTAAGAGAACAAAACAAAGATTTCAAAAAACAAACAGACTTCAAGCCCATATCACACAGCAAATCATCCCACATCGGTCAATGAGAAAGAAACTTCAAAAATAAACCAAAGACATCAAATCCACATCAGTGAAAGAAACCCACATCGCCCAAATTCAGCTTGCTATCACCGAAAACAAATCCAAGCTCGCCCAGCCAAAAGACCGAGAACTATATCGCCCAAACCTGACCGAAATCCACCTCGCCTAAAGCAATCAAGTCATTTATGATATCAATTATGAAAACATATTTCTTCTTAGAGACCATGTAACCAAAGCACCGACAGGCAGAGTCCTTAAACGAAATGCAATAAGCCTTAGGACCCAGTGTATGGTTGATGTCGTTCCTGTTGTAGAGCTCGTAGGCAAAACCATCAGAGACCTTGATGGTCTTTGAGGAGTCACCATCTTGAACCCATCTTGAACAATGATCAAATGATTCGGATCAAAATATGGCCTCCACATCTCCAAGAAATCCAAGTTTCGAATCGTGGGTATCAAGATATCGAGCTCATCTTTCAATAGTGGCGTTGGCTTAGCTGATGGAGTCGCCATGTTGAGATTGTCCCGACAAATCGATGATGATATCCTCCAACCAACCTCTTGAACAAACCAAAAACCCAATTCTCCAATTCTATGTTAGGCTTGTGCTTCGTTGGGCTCCCCAAAGCTAGCAGGAAAATTTTGAGATTGATCTACTTCTGGAGTTACTTTGCCTGTTGTTGGGATCTCTGCTTCTGGTTTTGTTCCTTCTGCAGTTACGGTGTCCTCGCCGTTTACGCTTGAGCAGACCATTTTGTTTGGTATAGAGTTGTTGTGGCTGATATGGGGCTGAGCTTAAGGAGCATTGTATGTTCCTGTTTTGAGTCTACAGTCGGGTCTTGTAGACTGGGCAGGAAGGATCTGAAAAAAAAAATGACTTGATTGCTCGACAAATTTCTGACCTGGATCAGCAACCTTGGCAAATTCAGAAATGGAGTCTTTTGAAGAATATACTTTAGCAATAATTTCATCAGAGCGTCCAGCAGCTCCAGTGTTTCTACCTAGACATGAGTTAACCTCTCATGTGACATGGGCTGGATTCTGTTCCAACGTGCCTCGGCTTTGTGAGGGATGAAGGTTGTTTTGTGACGAATTATGTCCACACATACCTCGGCTTGGATGAGGTTGCTCTGGTTGTTAGGGACCACGACAAATGGGCAATTGTTTATTTTTTATTATTGGTTTTACAACAGCCGATGTGGGATTCATGAGCTTTTTAATTGAGCTTATCGACATTGTCAAGGTGTAGGCTTAAGAAGGGTGCTCCAAATGAAAGTTTATTACATGGTAAACGTCCCACTCGACATGTAAAGAACCATAGAGATAGGCTTGAAAGTCTACTGGTTCAAAGAACCCTAAGCATGCTCAGCACATGAATCCATGGTAGAGAGAAAATGTGGCAGTGTAGGGATTATAATTAGTCATCACGGTTCCAGGCATGCAGGACGCATGTTGATATCTCCACGTCGAAGTCGACAGGCACACCACGCAAGAAATAAGCTATGACCCACACGCCAAAGGCATACTGACACCACTTGAAGAAATATTTCCACCTGAGGGCCTCTTGGGGTCTCATGCCTGTCAGCTGGCCCATTCGTCCATGCTCTTGCTTTCCCAACTAGCCCATTCAATCACCGAACTTTCGTCGCGACGTTAATTAAATCGAATTTAAATAAATAATTGCGCCTAGCGAAATTATTATTTACGTCGCTAACGAATTAATTCTAAATTAACTCGTTTGCCCGAATTAAAATCTAATTTTAATTTCGCGTCGAAATCGAATTTCGATTATTATATCGAATATAATATTTTTACGATTAATTCCAAATTAATCGTTCTCTCTCTATGTATAGTACTTTATCCAAGATAAAATCTCTCCGTAATTAATCCAAGATTAATCGAGTTTGAATCATACGTCATTGGTGAATCTTCAGGAAGCGACCCAAGAGATCTCCGGATATGTTGGCAGTAAATACGGTCGTCGGATAATCCGAACACGTACGTACCTCGTACCACGTTTTTACCGATTCACAAGACAAGGTTGGCTTCTAGCAAAGCGCCATGCCTACCCAATTCTCCAGAAATATTCTTATAGGAATATAAGATCTATATCAAGCGTAGTATACCGTAGTATTGCGTACATCGATCCAGTATCGGACGATCACATGTTAGGCCTGGGGCTGGAAATGTGTCTGCCCCGTACGAAACATATATCGGACATCAAGCAACTAGTCTCTTTAAATCGGACAATCCTGACCTGGTCATATGTCCCGACGGTTGCAACCTTTTATAAAGTACTAGTTCTGTGTCCTGCGTGATCATCACCTCCATATGTCTGAAGTGATACTTCCATCTCGACATCACATCCAGTACACTACGATTCTCGATAAACCCAGAAGAGGTGTACACAGAACCGGTTAAGGTCCCCAACCACCAAAACCAAAGTTTACCGATTGTCGCAAGTACTAGCGATGTAAGTCTCATGTTAAGACCATATACACCTACCCTGATGCGGCCTCCCATAGACACGCAGACATACTACCAATGGGATTCCGCGGGGTCTATCCAGAGCGAAGCTGTTTTCCGTACCATCGGTAAAACACAACCTCCTATCGCACTTGCATAAGTATCCAATACTTAAATATATGAGAACTATGCCGTTGTGCCCTCACAACGTGCACAAGCGCAATACTAGTCTATTCCGCATTATCGATGTCCGATCTCGATAATACTCCGACTAGGGATATTTAATGATTAAACCTTTATGGATTGATACTGTCTCATATCATCTCAATCCGGTATTAATCATATGGACTTTCGCCATTTATATATCAAAGTAAATAATATTACAAAACGGCAAAAGGCAATTTCATTATCACATAGTTAATTTTGTACAATAATACAATATCATTTACAAACAGTGACGCTATGGGACATAATGTCTAACACCCGGTCTACTGAACCAGATGAAGGTTCAGGAGTTCATTTCATATGACATGTGTCGTCTGGACTGAGGGAGTCCAGGTCTTCAACTTGACTTGACATGAGTAATGGGGAATGTCCCCGGTCGACTGAACCAGATAAAGGTTCATGATTTCATTTCATACGACATGTGTCGTCTGGACCGAGGAAGTCCAGGTCATCAATTTGAGTCGATATGAGTCATGGGGGATGTCCCCGGTCGACTGAATCAGATAAACATGAGTTCACTTCATACGACATGTGTCGTCTGGACGAGGAAGTCCAAGACTTCAATTTGACTCGACATGAGTCATGGGGGATGTCCCCGGTCGACTGAACCAGATAAAGGTTCAGGAGTTCATTTCATACGACATGTGTCATCTGGACCGAGGAAGTCCAGGTCTTCAACTTGACTCGACATGATTAATAGGGAATGTCCCCGGTCAACTGAACAGATAAAGGTTTATGAGTTCACTTCATACGACATGTGTCGTCTGGACCGAGAGAGTCCAGGTCTTCAACTTGACTCGACATGAGTCATGAGGGATGTCCCCGGTCGACTGAACCAGATGAAGGTTCAGGAGTTTACTTCATACGACATGTGTCGTCTGGACCTAGGAAGTCCAGGTCTCCAACTTGACTCGACAAGAGTCATGAGGGATGTCCCCGGTCGACTGAACCGAATGAAGGTTCAAGAGTTCACTTCACACAACATGTGTCGTCTGGACCGCGGGAGTCTAGATCTTCAACTTGACTCGACATGAGTCATGAGGGATGTCCTCGGTCGACTGAACCAGATGAAGGTCCAAGACTTCACTTCACACGACATGTGTCGTCTGGATCGAGGGAGTCCAGGTCTTCAACTTGACTCGACATGAGTCATGGGGGATGTCCCCGGTCGACTGAACCAAATGAAGGTTCAAGAGTTCATTTCACACAACATGTGTCGTCTGGACCGAGGGAGTTCAGGTCTTCAACTTGACTCGACATGAGTCATGGGGGATGTCCCTGGTCGACTGAACCAGATGAAGGTTCAAGAGTTCACTTCAAACGACATGTGTCGTCTGGACCGAGGGAGACCAGGTCTTCAACTTGACTCGACATGAGTCATGGGGGATGTCCCCGGTCGACTGAACTAGATGAAGGTTCATGAGTTCATTTCATACGAGATGTGAGAAGTTATATCGAATAACGAGAAGGTATTATAACAAACCTTGCTTGGATGTCGTGTCGAATGGATACAGCAAGGGTTCTGATCTTACATTTGACGTGGTGTCAAGTCGCACAAAGTTCTTAGATCTATCTTTCCCAAATATGTTGTGTCGAGTGAAAAAAAATTTGGTATATACCTCAATTGGCGTCGTGTCGAATGGCGAGAACAAACTGGTTACAAGCCTGTCGTGTTGAACGTAATGTTTACTAATGTTATACTGAACATGGTGTCGAATGGTTATGCAACTTGTATCAGGCGTTACCTAAATGTCGAATCGAGTGATAGCAACATTAATATCAACTTCGCATTTGATGTAGTGTCGAATAATTAGATTTTGAAGTTGTCCAGTCAAATGGGAATGCAACTGGTGGAAAGCTTTTCGTTGATGTCATGGCGAGTGAGAAATATTTAATTGTGAGATGCCTGGTTGTAATTCTTATCACCATTCAACGATACCATATTGAAGGATTCTAGATCTTCCACATGTCACTAAAAGAAGTAAACCCTAATGCAAATAACGAGGTACCCTTTTGGCGGAAAAACGAAGCGCCAAAATGTAGTATAAGAGAGGCCTCATGGGTTCATTTGCTTCATTCACAAAGATCCACGAGTTGGGAGAAAAGCTTCAAGGCTCCAAGGTATCATTCAAAACTTTCTTTGTGTTCTTCTTTTTCTTTGAATGTTCATAGAGTAGCTTCAAACTGTTCTTAGCCAAATTATGTTGTTTAATCTTTTGAATTGTAGTGTTGGTGGATTTGTGTTTGTAGATTTGAGTAGGAGTTTGATGATCCATAGGAAACCAGTTTTTTAGAAATTACTTGTTTGTATGTTCGTCGAGTGAAAGATTTCGAGTGGAGAATCTTTAGAGAGTTTGGGAGCTCAAATAGATAAATATGTCGAAGTATCCTCAAGTGAGTCGAGTGAAGATAGATCACTTCGGGACTGGTCGCGTCAACAGCTTACTGAGGTTGGTCCAATTACAGTAGTGTCGCATGAAACTCCTATGGATACAATTTCTCTTAGGACTTTATCAGCTGTGGGAGAGTCGAGTGGGACAGTTAGCACTAGTGAACTGACCGGCGTAAACACACACGTATAACGCAAGCGCACGTATCGTTCAAGTAGTATAAAATGTATCGATCCCACGAGGACTTAATACCTAATCTATTAATTTTATGTGGTTAAATTATTACAAGTATCTATCAGTTTGATTGATTTGATTGAAGATGATTCTATTTTAAAAGCAAGTAAATAAGATTGATTAAAAGTAAGTTATAAGAAAATTCAATATTAAAACTTATCTAGGGTTGTGAGTTCTTCAATTATCATTTTTAAAGATGAAGTGGTATTTTATAATGGGTAAAATATTGATTTATTAACCTGGAACACTAAAATATGTGAAAGCATCCGTCGATGGTCAGACACAAATACCCAGTTTAACCTAATTGAACCATAAGTCTATGTCAACCAAATTATCTGGATTTATTAAGTTAAAGTTCCAATTATGGTTACCCCCGCCTAACAGGTATATGTCTATCCTGTAAGGAATCTATTAAAGGGTTATCTATCCTTAAGGAAGATCGTGGGTTGTTGAGACTAAGGTCTTAAACTTAAAATCCTATGTCTAGTTCATTTTAAGTTTACCTAATCAATTTTATTAGTGGCCAATTAATAAAAAGCATTAAGATTAAGACTCAATAAATAAATCTTTTAATTACCCAAACTTATAATCTAACCTCTTATAAACCAGTGATATTAGAATTTTATCACAACCATAGATAACTAATTTAGTTACAACACATATTTAGGGCTAGTAAAATAAAATACATAAAGTAAAAATGCCGAAAGTAAAATTGTGGTAAAGTAGAAATGCAATGAAATGAAATGCTAAGGTAAAAGGAATTAACTTTTACTAATTACTATTTAGATATCTCCCATTATATAATATATAAACTTGTGATAATTTTCCAACCAGCCATAAAGGCGGTAATATTTGTTAATAAACCAGCCATAAAGGCGGAATCAAGATATATCAGCCATAAAGGCGGAACAACAATATACCAGCCATAAAGGCGGAATAACAATATACCAGCCATAAAGGCGGAATAGAAATTTTAATAACCAACCGACCATTATGGCGGTATCCTCATTAAGTCAAATTTTAAATAGATTATATATTATATTTAGGGAGATTAATCTAAAAAGCAATAGTAAAAGAATTACCTTATTACCTTAGCATAGAGAAGTTACCTTCTCATAGTAATAGTAAAAACCGAAAAAGTTTAAGAAAGAAATTACTATTACTATTAAAAAGTAATTACAAAACTTGAATTTAAAGAACTAGAGAGAGAAACTCTCAATTTAGAACAAAGAATTGAGAGAGAATGGTACACTGAGATATGAAATCTCGAACTCTATTTATAGGCGCGGATAAGGGTCCCGCGTCGCGACGCCCAAAATGCACTAGCGTCGCGACGCTGGGTACAGTTCGACACGTGTCACGCGCTGGTTGGTCGGCTCAGAATCTTATCCGATGACGTGGCACTGTTCATGACGTCATTGCTTGCGTCATGCTGACGTGTCAACTGTTCATGACGTCATTGCTTGCGTCACGCTGATGATGTGGAAGGCGACGTGGCGACACGTGGGGCGGTGGCCGTCCAAGCAATAAGATTTCAACACGTGGCACGACGCATTTTAGCATCTCCGTTGTGATGATGACACGTGGCACGGCGCACGTTAGCAAAGTCAAACTTTTCTCAGATTCTGATTTGTGGACCCGGCGCATGTTAGTAGATTCGGCGCACGCTGGGCGTCGCGACGCGCAAGGCTTCAGCGTCACGACGCTGAAAAGACGATTTTGCCCTTTTTGTCCAGTTTTGTCCATTTTGCCCCAAAACACCTTCAGAATGTCCTGAAACTTTATTTATCTACAAAATAACACAAAATACATCAAAACGTTCATAAAACTCAAGAAACTATACAAAATATTAGTTTAAATGAGTGGGAAATAGTGATAGAAATACCACTCATCACACCCCCAAACCTAACATTTTGCTAGTCCTCGAGCAAAATAAAATAACATAATAAAATTTAACTAAGCCACTTTCGTAGGGATCACGATTGCATTTAGCATATGCAACAAGCCTTTAAACCCCTAGGTGTCCCTAGTGGACGAGTTGTAGTCTCGTGAAGGTTTACAGCAATGATACCCACAAACATTTTACAAAAGTAAAAAGGTAGTGAAACTAATGCACACAAAAGCAAAAAGATAAGCGAAAAGAGAATAAAGATGTTAGTGACTAATCAGGTGAAATTTCTAATCCAAGTTACTAGATGTTTTGTTTCATTCTAAATTACTGAATAAGTAAATTATCCGATTATTTTTACCATTCTTCATATACACAGCCAACAAAATATTAAACAACTCATTTTTGCCCACAACGGTCATAAGTGCATTTGATAAGAGAGTAATATTTTTGTTCTAAAGTTTTATCAGAATTCACATCTTTTTATAGTAATGGAATAATTTTCTAATTTTTCTGATTTTTTTCTTTGATTTTTTTTTTCTATTTTTTATTTATATACAATATCTTCCATCTATGTAGCGAGCTTTAGGTCGGTGACTCCTAAACCAGTTGGCTTTAGGGCATCAGGTGTTAAAACACCCCTAAGGACTTAATTACTCAGACTTCAGATATATATACATATATATAAATTTTTCATCATTTTTGATCCATGTAACGAGCTTTGGGCCAATGACTCCCAAACCAGTTGGTTTTAGGGCACTAGGTATTAAAATACCCTTACAGACTTAATAACTCGGATCTCAGATTTTTTTTTTTATTTTTTTTATTTTTTTTATTCCATCACTATTTTTTTAGATGTTTCCTCCAAATGAACTAGAGTACTGGATATTACAAACTTTTCAATTTTAGCTTATGTATGTATGTTACCATGTATGTTGATAATATCTACTAACTAAGTATATGAAGATTCATTTTAGTCAGTTTTATAGAGAATTTACAGATTTAATAATTCAAAAGTGAATAAACAAAAATTAACTTGTTTTGAATTAGGTTTGAAATACGTCTCAGGAGTGGGAATTCCTTACACAGCTATTTCTTACCAATTTCATCTTTTAGTCAACATAACAACCACATATTTCTACTAGTTATAAAACTATAATTTACATTTTTTTTTCAAAGGCTCTCGCTGAAGAAGGATTGTTCACAACTAGGACTCCCCACTCAAGGGTTCAAGCGACCAAGTGAACGCACCTTTTTTATACCTTATGGTACGTGCCAACGAATTTATGGTGTGTGACTAACTGTCGAATGGACTTCCCGTTGTAGATTCCCCAGAGGGAAGGTGGAGCGAGGCTCACTTAAATACCCAAGCCCCTTAGGCTCTTATCGCTTGTTGTCAGGAATAAACAACGAGTCCTCCAAACTAGTCTGTCACAACACGCTACAAGTGAATGATTATCTAGGTGCCTCCACAGCTTTTCCTTATAAAAAGGTAGTGAGTGAAGGAAGACACCAAACCATCACCTAGCTTTAAATATGCCCTTTGTTTTTATTAATTTTTTTATTTTTTTTGTATTTTTTGAAAAATTTTGGACTAAAAATAAAAACACAATACAAACAAGATAAAAGGAGAATTAAGAAGATAATACCTGGTTAACTGAAACTCTACAAAAAATTTAAAGGTTAAGATCCAGATTAATCCGACGTCTCTTACCACGATCATCATCAGACCATTTTATCTTTGAAATGATAGGGTCAAGTAGATCTGGAGCAGACCTAGCAGTAAAAAGGAGTTCTTTCATAGGTTTTGACACGAACCCATTTCTCCGAGCATCATCAAGAAATACACAAAGAAAATCATAAAATCCATCAACGTTGAGCAATCCAAGCGGTTTCTGGTGTATGTTCAGGTTCGCCCAAGATAGAACTATAAAAATTTCCTCTAATGTACCCAAGCCACCTGGCAAAGCAATAAAAGTATCAGAACGGTTAATCATTTCTACCAGTCGTTCAGACATACCTGGCACGATCAGTTCCTCTCCGTTTGATGATCCAATAAGATTAGACTCTGCCAAGGGTTTTGGGATGATTCCCAAAACATGACTGCCTCCTTCTTGTACGGCTTTGTTCAGCTTCCTGTAGTCCATACATACTCTCCATCCAGTCACCGTTCTTGTTGGGATTAGCTCATTCTTTTCATTGGTAACTACAGTAATTCCTCCTTTCTTCGGTACACATTGCATAGGACTTACCCAACTGCTATCTGAGATGGGGTAAATGATGGCAGCATCCAACCATTTGATGATTTCTTTCTTCACAACTTCCTTCATGATTGGATTGAGTCTCCGTTGATGTTCTACTGTAGGTTTGTACTCATCATTCATCAGGATTTTGTGCATGTAGAATGTGTTGGTTTCTATAATATGTCCCAAACAAAGATTAAGCATATGAAATATAATAAATGAATATATATTAAACTTTGAAGTATGGCGGAATCATACTTACAATGCTTTGTTGATGAAGAAAATCAAACCAAAATGGAAGCTCCAAGGTTGGGATGATTCGGCCAAGAAGAGAAGAGGTGGAAAGCTCCAAGCTTTGTGTATTCCAAGCTCTTTGATGGTTTCCCTATCACCTCTTTATGATCCCTTGAAGGTGCTAGCCTTTGTTGTGATTTTTCAATGCACAACTTCTTCAAACCTTGCAACAAAATTGAAGAAATGGAGAGCAAAAACTGCATGCAGTTTTCGGCAATTTGAGAGAGAAAATAGAGTTTGTGTAATTGATTTTTTGTTACCAAAAATCATTTATATTTATGCCATAATATTTATTAAATAATAATAAACTTATGACACAAACCATGCAATGGCTTAGAGTGTCAAACACTCAAACTCCATGCAAAACCTTTGAGTGTATTGGCACACTATCACCATGCAATGCATTACCAATTAAATAATGCATATAATGACATGTGTCATGTGGGCCCCACACGTTTCCAAATGAAAGTGGGCCCACGTGCACTCACGCGTTCGGGTTCGATATTTCCGAAATACCGAGCTTACGTCGCGACGTTAATTAAACCGAATTTAAATAAATAATTGCGCCTGGCGAAATTATTACTTACGTCGCTAACGAATTAATTCTAAATTAACTCGTATGCCCGAATTAAAATCTAATTTTAATTTCGCGTCGAAATCGAATTTCGATTATTATATCGAATATAATAATTTTATCGATTAATTCCAAATTAATCGTTCTCTCTCTAAATAAAGCACTTTATCCAAGATAAAGTTTCTCCGCAATTAATCCAAGATTAATTAAGTCCGAATCAAATATCATAGGTGAATCTTCAGGAAGCGACCCAAGAGATCTCCGGATATGTTGGCAGTAAATACGGTCGTCGGATAATCCGAACACGTACGTACCTCGTACTACGTTCTTACCGATTCACAAGACAAGGTTGGCTTCTAGCAAAGCGCCATGCCTACCCAATTCTCCAGAAATATTCTTACTGAACTAAAACAAGTTGCGTCGGCTGGAACTCCTAAGATTAAGGGGCAATCGACTGAAATGGTTGTCAAATGAGCAAAAAGGAAAGCTATTGAATTTGAAGAGGACATTGACAATATCATTGTCAAGATTCCATCAGGGTCGACTGCGATCTCGGACCCGTCAAGCCTTAACCCTTTCATTAGAAAGCTTTTGTTGGAGGAGGATGAACAATGGTTATCTAAGATTGGTCCTGTTGAAACTATGAAGAAGGCTGCGACTCTTACTTATCAAGTAAGTAAACTCAAAACGTATTTTATAAATTTTTGTCGAATGATGTCTACCATAAGTTTTTTTTTCTCAGGCAATGGAGTGTAACTTATATATGCAGCAATACGCTGAGTCAAATCAGAGGAAGCAAAAGGAGATGGAGAAGTCGGTGACTGCAATGAAAAAGGAGATGGCAGAATTGAAGTCGACGTTTGAAAAGAAGAGTAAAGAGATGGAAAAGGAGTCGAAGGAGGTGAATGCTACTCTTAGGGTGGAAATGGAGGTTTCTGAGGCTATAATTGAAGGTTAAAAAGATGTAATCGACAATGTGAGGAAGGAGAACAGAGAGTTAGTCGAGCTGATTGAAGGGATTACTCTCGAGTCCATAATGAGAGAAAGAAGTAATCTGATGAAGGATTTCCTTGAAGGAAAAATTGTCGCATGGGAACCACAAAAGTGGATTCGAGATTATGATCGACTAGTGGCAGGGCTTTCTTCATCCAACGAAGGTGATGTGGAAGGGAAGAGGGAATAAGTCGAATCCAATGAGGCTGAGAGAGAAATTATTGGTGCTGAGGAGGCAACTGGAGTTGAAGATGAGAAGAATAGTGAAGAAGCTGGTCGAATGGAGGTTGAGTCTGCTGGACATGTTGAAGAAATTCCTGCTTCTGATGTCAAAGTTGCGGCCGAAGTTATCCCGGAAGAAGTTCCAGAAACTTAAATTGTTTGTAACTTTTTTAATTTATGTTGTTCCATTTTTGTATTTTGAACAATGAAATGGTTAAATAGTTTTTTGCGATTATCTGCCAACGAGTTTTGTTATTTTGTCGAATCTTATTACATAAAGCAGTAATCTATTCTTATTCTTCAAACTTAAATAAAAGCACGCATACATTACCAGTAGAATCGTTTGAGGTGAATAGCATTCCAACTATTGTGAATTTGTTTCCTCTCTAACGTTTGTAATTTGTAGGCTCCATGTCCAACAACTTTTGTGATGACGTATGGACCTTCCTAATTTGGCCCTAATTTACCATGTCCAGCTTCTTTGGTATTTTGGAAAACTCTTCGAAGTACCCAATCTCCTTCCTTGAAGTCCTAGTTCTGACATTTTTGTTGAAGTACATGGCCATTCTTTATCGATGCGCTGCTAGTCAAATGGATGCATGATCTCTCACTTCGTCAATTATATCTAGGTTTAAGATTATGAGTTGTCGATTAGAATCATCACTGAGCCATTTGTAGCGGGGAGACGAAATGCTCTCTTCAGTTGGTATCACTACTTCTGTTCCAAACGCCAGAGAGAAAAGAGTTTCTCCTGTAGAGGAACAAATAGTTGTCCTGTAGGACCACAAGACTCATGGGATTTCATCCGCCCATGACCCTTTTGCTTTTTCCAACCTTCTCTTTAAAGTGTTTAAGATTGTATTGTTGGAAGACTCGACTTGACCATTAGTTTGTGGGAAGCGATGGGTTGAAAAACTTAATTTGATTCCCTAATTTTTGCAAGAAGTCTTGGAAATGATGGCTGATAAATTGTGAGCCATTATCAGTCACAATCTCTTTGGGAATGCCGAATCGACATATGATGTTCTTCCAGACAAACGATTGAACTTTTTTATCTCGTATCTTGGCAAAAGAGTATGCCTCAATCCACTTTGAAAAGTAATCTGTTAGAGCCAACATGTAGACTCGTTGTCCCGGGGTGGTCGGGAGTTTCCCTACTATATCCATTCCTCATTTCATGAATGGCCATGGGGACATGATGAGATTTAGCTTCTCAGGAGGAAGGTG
The DNA here is from genome assembly GCA_019454045.1 of Zanthoxylum bungeanum. Taxonomy (NCBI): domain Eukaryota; kingdom Viridiplantae; phylum Streptophyta; class Magnoliopsida; order Sapindales; family Rutaceae; genus Zanthoxylum; species Zanthoxylum bungeanum. The sequence goes on along the minus strand of SKCR01013970.1, from coordinate 49,176 downwards.
TGAAACTGGGGCGAACCTCTGGCATTTCTCACATTTCTTTGTGTAGTTTGTCGAGTCAGTTCTCACGGTAGGCAATAGTACCCTGTCGAATGGGCTCGAAGTGCAAGACTATGTCCTCCAAAATGATTTCCACATTCCCCTTCATGTAGTTCTGACAATACATGTTGCGCTTGTTCATGAGTAAGACACTTTAAGTAGGGTCCAGAGAACGACCTCTTCAACAACTGTCCGTCGAATAAGGTAAACCTTGCGGCCTACCTCTGAATTCTCCTTACTTCAGTTTTGTCTTCCGGAAGTAGCCCCTCTTGCAGATATTTCAAAACTGGTGTCATTCATGAGTCGTCTGAGGTGATGGACATGACTTCCTTGTCTCCCTTCCAAATTACTGGCCAGTTCATGTATACCACTGGAATAGATTGAGGGTTGTCTCCGTGCATTGTTGATCCAAGGGTAGCCATTGCATCCGCTTGAGAATTTTCACTTCTTGGGACTTGAGTTATCGTAAACTTCTCAAACGTCAATTGGATTTCTTTCACTTTCTCTAGGTATGATGCCATTTGAGGATCTCGTGCTTGATATAAACCTTGGAATTAGTTGACAATCAATTGAGAATCAGACTTGACTTCAATCTTCTTTGCTCCAAGTTCACTGGCCAAGCTGAGACCCGCTATCAATGCCTCATACTCTGCCTCATTGTTGGTAACTCTGAAACCACATTTGATTGCTTGTTGTAGTACATCACCGTCAGGAGAAGTAATTACGACCCCTAGACCGCAACCTTTCTTATTACTGGAACCGTCGACTGAGAGCTTCCAAGATGGTGTCGTCTGGATTGAATTTACTTCTATATCTGTTGTAATCTGTAAGCTGGGACTGAAATCAGCCACGAAATCTGCTAAGGCTTGAGACTTGATTGCCGTTCTGGGCTGGTAAGTGATGTCGTGTTCTCCCAGTTCCACTGCCCATTTTGTTAATCTTCCAGACAACTCCGGCTTATGCAGTATGCTCCTCAATGGGTATGAAGAATAAATTGTGATTGGGTGCCCTTGAAAGTAGGGTCGTAGCTTCCTTGCTGCCATTACTAAGGCCATCACCAGTTTTTCCATATGTGGGTAGCGTGACTCCGCATCAAGTAATGCCTTGCTCACATAGTAGACTGAGAGTTGTGTCTCATTTTCTTCTCTGATCAAGACTGCACTCACAGCTTGTTCTGAGACTCCCAAGTAAAGGAAAAGCCTTTCATTGTCGAGTGGCTTCGACAACAAAGGTGGAGATGTCAAGTACCGCTTGAGTTCCTTTAGAGCTTCTTCGCAGGCTGGAGTCCATTCAAAACTTTTTGCTTTTTTAATTGCTGAGAAGAACAAAAAACTTTTGTCTGTAGACTTGGAGATGAACCTGTTTAAAGCAGCAATTCTCCCTGCTAGTCGCATGACACCTTTTGGGTTGGAAGGAGAGGGGATATCAAGTATGGATTTTATTTGGTCTGGATTCGCTTCAATTCCTCGTCGAGTGACAATGTATCCCAAGAATTTCCCTGAAGCGACTCCAAATGCACATTTAGTTGGGTTCAACTTCATCCCATACTTGTTCATTATGTTGAATGCTTCTTCCAAGTGCTCTAGATGTTGTTCTGATTTTGAAGACTTCACCAGCATGTCGTCTATGTAGACTTCCATTGTTTTCCCAATTTGTTGAGAGAACATTTTGTTGACCATTCGTTGGTAGGTGGCTCCAGCGTTTTTGAGGCCGAATGGCATTACCTTGTAACAAAAAAATACCTCTATTGGTGATAAAAGCAGTCTTCTCTTTATCCTCTAGATGCATGAGGATTTGATTGTAGCCAGAATATGCGTCCATGAAACTCAATAATTCATGCACGGCTGTAACATCAACCATTGAATCGATGTGAGGTAGTGGGAACGAGTCCTTCGGGCAAGCTTTGTTCAGGTCTGTGAAATCAATACAGACTCGCCACTTTCCATTTTTCTTTCGCACCACCACCACATTGGCTAGCCACTCTGGGAATTGGACTTCTTTGATGGCACCATTCTGCAGTAACTTTTGAACTTCTTCATCGATAATTTGATTCCTCTCTGGGGTGAATTTTCTCATCTTTTATCTGATAGGAGGGTAGTCTGGATTCACATGGAGCTGATGGGTAATCAATTTAGGATCGATCCCAATCATATCTTTGTGTGACCATATGAATTGGTCGTGTCGTTTTAGCAAAAAATCAACCAAGTCTGCTCGTAGCTCGGGATCCAGATTTGCTCCTACTTGTGTCTTGTGATCTACATGTTCAGCATGAATTTAGACCTCATCAAGTTCTTCAATGTTGGGTAGTGTCGACTCCATACAATGAGGTCCGTTCTGTAATTGCTATACAGAATGAGTTTTGGCTTTCAATATCGTCTGGTAGTAACCTCTTGAAGCAGCCCTGTCTCCCCTTATTTCCTGAATCCCCCACTTTGTAGGGAATTTCAGAACTTGATGATAAGTGGATGACACTGCTCTCATTTCATGAATCCATGGTCTACCAATGATAAGATTGTAGGTTGAAGGACAATCTAAGACTAAAAAAGTAGTCATCTTGTTTATTCCTCCCGCGTAGACTGGAAGGATTATTTCTCCCATGGTGAATTTTTGTTCACCACTGAACCCAATTAACACCGTCGTTTGCCTGTTTATTTTCTGCGGCTCGGCTCTCATGTCTGCAAGGGCTGCAGGGAAGATGATGTTGGCTGAAGATCCTGTGTCCACTAGTACTCGTTTAATCATAAAATTCACCTCTTGCAAGGAAATCACCAAAGCATTATGATTGGATTCATACTACCAGAGTCGCTATCGTCTGGAAACTCCATGATCAGGTTGGTAAACATCATCTCCAAGGATATTGTAGAGTGAGGAATGTTCACCATGACAGCCCTGGTATGTCGTTTGGCTGCTGAGTAGGAAACCCCACTGACTTCTGATCCCCCTGAAATGAAATTCACTGTGTTGTCAATTGGTGGAGGTGGAATTGGAGCGTCCCCTTGGCCATCTCTTTCGTTTCTTTGGGCTAAAGTAGCTTTTCCTTTCTCTGTAAGTAAATCCCTCAGGAATCCTTTGTTCAGCAGCTCCAGGACCTCCAGCCTCAATGCTACGCATTCAGCTGTAGTATGGCCGTAGTCCCGATGGAATTCGCACCATTTACTGGTGTCTTTCTTTTTGGAACTTTCTCTGTTGCGTGGGGGCCATCTCACCTCACTCCCCATCTTCTTAAGGACCGAAACCAATTCTCCTGGGGAAATAGAAAAATTGTAGTCTGGGAGCCTCGGTTTGTCTACTGGAGTTCTCTCATGGGCTTTGTATGGTAGAGGTCGTCGATCAAAATCATTACGAAGGGGTTTATGCTCTTTTCTTTGATGATTCCTCTCAAGATGACTAGGCATTATATTTGCGAATTCTTTATGTCATTTGGAAGCATGGTGAATTCTTTCATTTTGCAAGTTGGAGGAATTATCTTTCCTTTTATTCCACTTGTCTTCTTCCCACCTGATTTAAATTTGGGCTCGTGCCATAGCTTGGTCCATTATGTAGCATCAGAATTTGGTTAACTTTTTGTAGAGTCCACTCTCAGAGAGTAACCCATTTCTGAAAGCCTCCATAGCTGTTGGCTGATGGAGATCTGGAATAGTTATTCTTTATTTGTTGAAGCAAGCGACGTAGCTTTGCAAAGATTCCCATCTTCGTTGCTGGATGTCATTGAGGTCATCAATAGTTTTTTCAAGCTTACAAGAGCTTGCGAAGTGCTCCATAAATTTATCTGCTAATTGTTGATATGACTCGATGGATCTGTATGATAGGTTGATGAACCAGGTTAGGGCGGGGCTTGCCAAAGTTTCTCCAAATCCTCTACACATTCCAATTTCCCATTGGTGATGAGCCAGGCCAGTTGGCATCATTTTGTGGAGTGGCATGATTGTTTGGTTGATCTGGGGTGTTATGACGTTGAGATGTGGATGAGATTAACTACAACTGTTTTTGAAGGTTTATGTTGGAATTCGCATGGTTTGGTTTTCCTCTTCCAAAGCTTCCAATCTCTCCTAGAGTATGGCTAGTTGTGATGCTACTGGATCAGGTGTTTGTTCATTGCTTGAAGCCATGAGTGACTGTGTTTTTAGTATTGTAGAATGTGAGGTCTTCGCTTGCTATGAATCGCGAAGGCCCCACGGTGGGCGCCAAATTTTGGATACTGGATTTCGGCCGAGGTCCACAATCAGAATTTGTAGGTTTGGGGCACTAGCGATCCTGAAAAACAAAGGTAGAGTGAGCGGGAGTAGACTGTCCACCGGTGTGGTGGGTGCCGTGTAAGTGTTCCTAGAACATGCCAAGATCGTCTAAGAGTGATTCGTGTGTGAATTATCAAGAGAGTTGCGGAATACTCACATTGATTGGTTGAGGAGATTTCAAAATTTCCTTCTTTGTTGGATGTGTTGAAAGCTTCGGAGCTTGAAATCGAGTTCCATACTCTCGGGTGAGTTTCCCTATCACCTTGATTCACTCCTTGATGTGCTAGCAAGAACAAAAAATTGAAAGAAAATTTTCACCTCCAAGAAGCAATGGAGTTCGGCATTTTGAGAGAGAGAATATGGAATAATGTTTTTTTGCATTTTGATTTCTAAAATCAAATACCAAAAACAAATCCAAAAAGTGTATATACTTTCCAAAAGTCAAAGTGTGTTAAGCAAGTTTCCATAATTGCTCTCAACAACTTTCATAAATTAGATTGACTAGTGATGTAAGTTGGTGGGTCCCACACTTTAATTCAAAATTCAAGTTGAGTGAGACTACACACACTTCGGGCTCGGGTTCGCTTAATCCGATTAAACGAATTTTCCGTCGCGACGTAATTAAATTCAATTTAATTAAATAATAATGCCTCGCAAAATTATTACGAAAGTCGCTTGCGAATTAATTCTAAAATAATTCGTTCGCTTGAATTAAAGTCTAATTTTAATTCCGCGTAGAAATCTAATTTCAATTAATATATCTAATATATTATTTTAGCCCATTAAATAAATTAAATAGTAAAATCTAATTTCACGATTAAATTTACTTTACCGATTAATTCTAAATTAATCGCGTTCTCTCTTCTCGACGAATTTAATCCTAGATAAATTCTCGTCACAATTAATCCCAGATTAATTCTTTCTCTGTTAATTAATCCCAGATTAATTCTTGCCGTAATTAATCCTAGATAAATTATTGTCGCAATTAATCCCATATTAATTCTTTCTCTGTTAATTAATCCCAGATTAATTCTTGCCGTAATTAATCCAAGATTAATTTTTTCTTTCATAATTAATCCCATATTAATTTTCTGTTCGAGTCAAATCTCAACGGTGAATCTTCGGGAAGCGACCCAAGAGATCCCTGGATATGTTGGCAGTAAATACGGTCATCAGACTATCCGAATACGTGCGTACCCAGTACCACGTTCTTACCGATTTACAAGACATGGTTGGCTTCTAGCAAAGCACCGTGCCTACCCAATTCTCCAGAAATATTCTTCTGCGGAATGCAAGATATTTGACAGATGTAGTATACGTAGTATTGCGTATTACGATCAAATATCGATATCACATGCTAGGCCTAAGGCTGAAATTGTGTATGCCCTATACGAAGCATATATCGGATCTCTGGTAACTAGTCTCTATAATCGGATAATCATGACCTAGTCATATTATCCCGATGACTGCAGTACTAAAGAGTACTAGTTTCGTATCCTGCATGATCATCATCTCCATATGACTGAAGTGATACTTCCATCTTGACATCACATCCAATACACTACGATTATCAGTATACCCAGAAGAGGCGTACACAGAACCTGTTAAAGCCCCGAATGACCAAAACCAAAGTATATTGATTGTCGCAAGTATTAGCGATGCAAGTCTCAGGTTAAGACCAAATACACCTACCCTGATTCGGATTCCCATAGACACATAGTCATACTACCAATGGGATTCCGAGGGGTCTATCCAGAGCGAAGCTGTTTTCATACCATCGGTAAACAAAACCTCCTATTACACTTGCATGAGTATCCAATACCCAAATATATAAGAACTATGTTGTTATGCCTCACAACGCGCACAAGTGTTATACTAGTCTTTTACGCATTATCGATGTCCAATCTCGATAATACTCTGACTATGGATATTTAATGATTAATCCTTCGTGGACTGATACTGTCTTATATCATCTCAATCCAGGAACTAATCATATAGACCTTTCATCATTTATATATCATGGTGATCTAATCACAAATGATAAAAGAGAAATTTCCTTTGTCACATAGTTAATTTGTACAACAACGCTATGTTCTGTACAAATAGTGATGCTATAGGTCATAATTGTCCAACAATCTCCCACTTGGCCTATAGCCAATCACTCAAGTGTCTAACACTTGAACTATGTACGGGTCGCTCAAACTTCTGCTGAGAAACAGCTTTCGTCAGCGGATTTTCAAGGTTATCATTTGATGTGATTTATTCGATCATTACATCACCACGATTTATGATCTGACGAATCAGATGAAATAGTCGAAGTATATTCTTGGATCATTGATGAGACCGTGGTTCTTTAGCTTATGCTGTAGCCTAGCTCAGCTGCTAAGAGAACTACTCCTAATCCAATTAGGATTATATAGATCCAAAATGCTTCTATTTCTGCCTCAGCTACATCAATGTTCCGCTTTTGTTGTTTATTCGGCAATAGTATCTTACTTGGAAGATTTCCAGCTCACTGTTTTGTTATTCAAACTAAATATGTACCCTTATTGCAACTTAAAGTCATTTTTGTCGGTTTGGAAACTTACAGCGGTGAACCTAGTCACCTCAAGTTCTTCTTCCCCATATTTCTAGAAAGCATCCTTAGTTCGTCCAAGATACTCAAGGATGTTCTTTACATTAATCCAATGACCATCACCCGGATTGGCCTTATAGCGTCTACATCTGCTCAAAGCATATGAGACATCAGGTCACATACATTTCAAAAACGTACGAACTCTGGGAGGGTTGTCAGCAGCTTTCTAGATCTATCCTAGTAGATCTTTATTCCTAGAATAAAGTCTGCTTCTCCTAGGTATTCCAAGGAGAATTTTAATGAAAGCCAAGCTTTCACCGATTATATTATGGGAATGTTGTTGCTAAGAAGCAATAAATCATCAATGAATAGGACATTCATTGTCAGTGCGCTTCCACTAACCTTCTTATATACATAAGAATCATATTCATTTTGAATTAAATCATATACCATTATGATTACATCGAAATGCTGGTTCCAAGAACGCAATGCTTGCTTCAATCCATAAATGGATTGATTTAACTTGCAAACCTTGTTTGCATGTTTTGCACGACAAAACCGTCAGGATGTTGCATTCAAACATCCTCCAAAAGGTTTCCGTTTAAGGAAAGCGATTTTGACTTTCAGCTGCCATATTTCATAAATGAAACATACAGCATTAGCAAGCATTATCCAAATGAATTTAATCATGGAAAAAGGTAAAAGGTGTCGTTGTAATCGATACCATGTTGATGACGATACCCTTTCGCTACAAGCCTAGCTTTGTACGTTTGTATGTTGCCATCCACGTTTGTCTTCACCATGAAGACCCATATAGTACCAATAGGCACAATGTCTTCGGGTACATCAACCAGTGTTCAAACTTATTTGGTATACATGGAATCCATTTCGGATATCATGGCACTTTGCCATGAAAGGAGTCGATACCTTGTATCACTTCCTCATACGTAGCCGATCCATCTTCCTCAATAAGATTAATATCTACATGAGGTGATATCAGAAACCCATACCTCCCAGGTTGTTTTCTGAATCTCTCCAACCTACGTGGTTTTTGTGTATTCGAAGATTATTGGTACAGTTTTATCCCTGATGAACAGTTGGTGTTCCGTAAAGGAGTCGGTGCCAGGAACAATATTACTCTGATTTTTAGCGAGTTTTACTTTCTCCCACTTACCACTGCATATAGGAATTCCTCTTAGGAAAGCCGCATGGAGAGCAACAATTACAATGTTCTCTTGTGAGTTGTATAAGTACTATACTTTGGTTTCCTTAGGAAACCTATAAATAGGCACTTATCCGATTTGGGTTATAGTTTGGTATCATCCAAACATTTAGCGTATGCCCAGCATTCCCAAATCTTCAGGGATGAGAAACCCAATTTCTTTCCTGTTCATATCTAATATGAAGTCTATCTAACAGATTTTCATAGAACCTTATTCAAAATAAGTATTGCACTGTTTAATGCGTATCCCTAGAAGGAAATTGGTAGCTCAGAGCAACTCACCATTAACCTTACTATGTCCAACAAAGTTCAGTTTCTCTGTTCGGACACACCGTCAAATTGAGGTGTCCCGGGATGAGTCCACTGTGAAAGAATACTATACTCTTTCAAGCAATCTTGAAACTCATATGTTTAAGTATTTTACATTATGGATCGACCGTAATGTTTTTAATACTTTTACCGATATGTTTTTATACTTCGTGTCGAAACTCTTCGAATTACTCAAAAGTTTCTGACTTGTGTTTCATAAGATACACATAACCGTAACGCGATGCCACATCCATAAATGTTACGAAGTATTCATATCCACCTATAGCCTAGCTAGACATGGGCCCACATACTTCACTATGAACGAGGGCTAACAGATCGATGACACTTGCACTTTTACCAAGTAAAAGGTGTTTTAGGCACTTTGCCTAATTAACTAGATTCGTAGACATCATTTGAATTAGAATCAAATCCGTCCTAGTATCCACTCTTCGAAAGTGTGGATATACGAGTCTTGTTAATGTGTCCCAGACAACAATGCCACTTTTAAGTCTCAACAGATTTATTCATTTGAGCTTTTGTTTGTCATATTATATGTTTGAGATTCATTTATATTCTAAATATAAATATTTTTATTCACATCTAATGTGCTTATCCCAATATCATCTTTATAAACAAAATACTTAGTGTTCAAGAATATAAAGGTATACCTGCAACAGGTTAAACTAGATACAGAGATAATGTTCTTAGTCAAACTAGATACATTGTAACAGTTTCCTAATTTAAGTACATGCCCAAATGGCAGTTCCAAAAATTAGGTTTCTACGGCCAAAACAGTGACTCTCGTCCCATTTCCAACTCATAGGTCGATCTCATCTGAAGCCAGTCTCCTGCTAATAAGCAGATCCCGCACATCAGTACATATATTTATGTACCACATCCGGTATCTAAAATCCAATTTTAAAACCAGAAGTAGACATGTTTATAACAAACATACTTGAAGCCGAAGCCTTGCCCTGCCTTCACTTCCTTCATGTCTGCCTTGTCCATACTGCAGTCACGCTTCCAGTGACCCCGTTTGCCACAATTTAGGCAGACATCTTGGGATATGTCATTTGTCTTCCCAAAAGACTGTGACGATTTTTCCTTTGCCCATTTTCACATCCCTAGAAGTCTTCGGCCAAGCCTATACATTCTGGGATGTAGGAGTAAGATGCGTTTTGCGCTTCTTGCCCTTTTGTAAGCTTTGGCTCTGTCTCCTTGAGCATAGCCATTAACTCTCCAAGAGTTTTCTATTGCAATTAGTACTTCTAAGATCTAAGAATAGATCTATGAAGATCCTTCAATTTCAATATCATACTATTAGGATCTAATCCTTAGTTCTGACGAAGAAATTAAGGAGTCATTGCGGCAAGCATAACAGATTGAGCACTAAGGTTATCATCACCATGAGTCTTCCAAAGCTCATGCTCCACTATTTGCTCAACTCCGGGCTCAGGCCCAAGATGTCACTCTGTCAAATAAAGTAACTTCTCGGCTCCCAGGACTATCATGAGATTCTATTCCTAATTTGAAAATTGAAGCCGATTAAAAATATTTTCACCCAGGATTATGTTTTAAACGCTAATCTTTCAGTTATCTTGATTCCAATAGTCCAACTATCCAATCAACGATTTCGTGTACAATCGAATATAATGATTTCTATAGTCTAACTATATAATCAACTACTATTTGATTGGTTTAATTCAAATATATTGATTACTATAATCCAATTATATAATCAATTATAAATGAAGTAGTTTTGAATACAATCCAACTGTTAAATTAAAACAACAATTGAATATTAGTCCAACTAATATATATAAATATTTTAATGACGAAAAATGAAATGAGCGCGTATTGGCAAGTATCTAAATGAAATTGAAAATTTAATACTTGCCTCCCACTATTTTTCGGCGAGCCTCTAACCATTTGTGGAGTACTCGGGAAACCTAATTTCCTAGTGGGCTAGGATTCTGTTAAATAACACACAACCTTGACTTTGGCCAACAAATGTATGAAACTTAACTAGGTAGATCTCTAAGATCAATTGGATCACATCCAATTCGTAGATCCAGTAGGTGGACTTCTAAGTCTAAAACATATATCCAATATATGCCAATATATCCAATATATTTCCTAATATTTTTCCTCTGAATCAACTAAGCCTTGGCTTTGGCTCAACAAGCTTAATGAAACCAGTTAAGCGTGACCCATCGACAGTGGGAAAGCTTCATAATCGAGGCCGATGAACAAGAAGTGACCTTGACTTTGGCCAACAAATCACAACTTGCCCAAGGCGTACGATATGGAACAAAGCCTTCATGATTCAAACACATCCGCGATGGACAAAGGTCTTGACTTTGGCCAACAAACCAATGACAATCTTGGATCTTGAGAGAGAATCACTCAATGGAAATTAAAAAAATGTAATATAAAATGAGGGTTTTTGTCGCGATTTGGCAACCAATTTATTATCTTTGATTAGGTCTCATCATACACCCTTAAGTATGCATTTTAAAAGCATAATAAGACACGAATAAAATAATAATGATATTCAGATGGATATATAACAACTTTGTTCTAGAGAACAAATCTCTCCATTTCTTCTCTCCCGCTAGCACTATTCATACTTCTACCCAATTACATAATACTTCTAAAGAAATCTCATTAACATTGAGGGGAATTGGTGAAAAGAGAAATACAATGAGAAAAGAGGTAATAGGCTGGACACGCAGGTCCAATTTAATAAATTCTAAATTTATTACAACAATTTCCAAAATTGCCCTCACCCATCTAATATCCATCCGATATACATTATTCATACATATATCCAAGTATTCACACAAAGCATATTATCAATCAATCTAATCCAATTAATTAATCTTTGATTAGTGACCATCCAATGTTCAAACAACGATTTGATTTGCGCGAGTCCAACTCGTTTAAGAATAAATACTCAAAGTACGTATTCTTGAATTATATCGAACTACAATTTTAAATTCAATTTAAATTATATTCAATACTAATTCATATTTAATTCCAAATTAAATAATTACACTTTCAATAATGCCTTTTAGACTTGGATTCCAAATCCAATCTTTACGGGTCTCAAAGGCCCAATTAGTATCCAATACTATTCAATTAAAGTCCAATGGGCTTTCAATTAATTTATTAGGCATGAGCTTTGGCAATTATGGGTCAAACCCAAGATGCCAAGGCCCAATTAGGAATCACCTTATGCCAAAAATCAATTTAGGCCCATTATACCCAATTAAAATATTAAAGGCTCAATTATCATATTTGGTCTTTATGGAAATGGTTTTAGGCCCAATTGGATCTAACCATTATCCTAAATCAAACTTGGCCCAACCAAGTCCATTAAGCCTAAATACAATAAATTAAATTAACTCATTATTCCAAATTACAAATTAATTCAATTTAAGTGTAATTACCATAATTAATTAATTAATCTAATGCTTCCAAAACACTAATTAATTCAATTAATCATGCTCTATATTTCCAATTCATGTCCACACAAATTGAAGCAAAATCAATCTTATAACATGCATCATGGCTCACAGTAATGTGTGCATAAAATAACACCAATTTGATTTCAATCCAATTAAATCAACATACATGATTTATTTCATGCTTTAAACATATCCAATTGTCTAAAATCAAAAAATCACCATGAACACAACCTAGGGTATATTCGGTCATGTCATAAGGATTTTGGGATTTTTGATCTAATCAATTTATCAAAAATCCAACAATGCATAAATCCAATTCAACATTATATAAACATAACCCAACAACTAATTTAGGAAAATCAAGCTCCAAACACAAAATTCCCAAATTAAAGTCTTGAACCCTAGAATTCCAAATCAAACTTAGATCGCTCTGATACCATTGTAAGTGTTCCTAGAACATGCCAAGATCGTCTAAGAGTGATTCGTGTGTGAATTATCAAGAGAGCTGTGGAATACTCACATTGATTGGTTGATGAGATTTCAAAAATGCTTCTTTGTTGGATGTGTTGAAAGCTTCTAAGCTTGAAATCGAGTTCCATACTCTCGGGTGAGTTTCCCTATCACATTGATTCACTCTTTGATGTGCTAGCAAGAACAAACATTGAAAGAAAATTTTATCCTCCAAGGAGCAATGGAGTTCGACATTTTGAGAGAGAGAAGAGGGAATAGTGTTTTTTGCATTTTGATTTCTAAAATCAAATACCAAAAACAAATCCAAAAAGTGTATATACTTTCCAAAAGTCAAAGTGTGTTAAGCAAGTTTCCATAATTGCTCTCAACAACTTCCATCAATTAGATTGACTAGTGATGTAAGTTGGTGGGTCACACACTTAATTCAAAATTCAAGTTGAGTGAGACTACACACACTTCGGGCTCGGGTTCGCTTAATCTGATTAAACTAATTTTCCGTCGCGACGTAATTAAATCCAATTAATTAAATAATAATGTCTCGCAAAATTATTACGAAAGTCGCTTGCGAATTAATTCTAAAATAATTTGTTCGCTTGAATTAAAGTCCAATTTTAATTCCGCGTAGAAATCTAATTTCAATTAATATATCTAATATATTATTTTAGCCCAATTAAATAAATTAAATAGTAAAATATAATTTTACTATTAAATTTACTTTACCGATTAATTCTAAATTAATCGCGTTCTATCTTCTCGACGAATTTAATCCCAGATAAATTCTCGTCGCAATTAATCCCAGATTAATTCTTTCTCTGTTAATTAATCACAGATTAATTCTTGCCGTAATTAATCTCAGATAAATTCTCGTCGCAATTAATCCTAGATTAATTATTTCTCTGTTAATTAATCCCAGATTAATTCTTGCCGTAATTAATCCAAGATTAATTTTTGCTTTCATAATGAATCCCAGATTAATATTCTGTTCGAGTCAAATCTCAACGGTGAATCTTCGGGAAGCGACCCAAGAGATCCCTGAATATGTTGGCAGTAAATACGGTCATTGGACTATCCGAATACGTGCGTACCCAGTACCACGTTCTTACCGATTTACAAGACATGGTTGGCTTCTAGCAAAGCACCGTGCCTACCAAATTCTCCAGAAATATTCTTCTGCGGAATACAAGATCTTTGTCAGGCGTAGTATACGTAGTATTGCTTATTACGATCCAATATCGATATCACATGCTAGACCTAAGGCTGGAATTGTTTCTGCCCTGTACGAAGTATATATCGGATCTCTGGTAACTAGTTTCTATAATTGGATAATCATGACCTAGTCATATTATCCCGATGATTGCAGTACTAAGGAGTACTAGTTCCGTATCTTGCGTGATCATCATCTCCATGTGACTGAAGTGATACTTCCATCTTGACCAAATACACTACGATTCTCAGTATACCCAGAAGAGGCGTACATAGAACCTGTTAAAGCCCCGGACGACCAAAACCAAAGTATACTGATTGTCGCAAGTATTAGCGATGCAAGTCTCAGGTTAAGACCAAATATACCTACCCTGATTCGGATTCCCATAGACACATAGTCATACTACCAATGGGATTCCGAGGGGTCTATCCAGAGCGAAGCTGTTTCCGTACCATCGGTAAACAGAACCTCCTATTACATTTGCATGAGTATCCTGTTAGTGTTCCTAGAACATGCCAAGGATCTAATAAGCATGAAAACATGTTCATAAATTCAAAATAAGTTGCGGAATTACTTACATTGAATGGATTTGAGCTTTTAAACATTTTGAGAAGAAGATCCAAGATCCAAGATGCTTCCTTTGTTGATTCCAAGCTTTTAGTTGAAGATCTCCAAGATCCTTCCTTTGTTGATTCCAAGCTTTTGAAGTTGTTTCCCTATTACCTTAGTTGATTTCTCCAAGTGCTAGCTAACTTGATTTTGCCACAAAATCAAAGAGAAGAAGAATGAAGCTCACGCCCAAATGGAGGCTTCTAGGGTTTCCATTTTTGTTCCAAGTGTGTTTTTGTGTGAAGCATACACAAGTGAAGAGAGAGAGAAGAGTTTTAGGTAAAACCAATTTACCCTTTTTACCTAAACAAGGTAGTTGGGTAAAGGGTTTCACCAAAACCATTCCAAGGTAGTTGGATGGTGGGTGGCTTGGCATAAATGCCAACTACCCTCCCAACTACCACATGTGAAGTGGGCCCCACATTTGAATTCAAAATTCAAATGTCTCTACGAACATTTGCCACGGCTCGGTTCCGTTTAATCCGATTAAACGAACTTTCGTCGCTAAATAATTAAATCTAATTTAATTAAATAACGATGCCTCGCAAATATTACGAATGTCGTCTACGAATTAATTCTAAATTAATTCGCTCGTTCGCATTAAAGTCCAACTTTATTTCGTAATGAAATCCAATTCATATTAATATATCCGATATATTAATTTTAGCCCATACGAATAAATTAAATAGAAAAATCAAATTTAACTATTAAATTTATTCTACCGATTAATTCCAAATTAATCGCGTTTTCTCTCTCCGAACACATTTAATCCCAGATTAAATAATACCTCAATTAATCCTAGATTAATTTTCTCCATCTTAATTAATCCCAGATTAATTTTTTTTCTCTAATTAATACCAGATTAATTCTAATTTAAATCAACTGTCATCGGTGAATCTTTGGGAAGCGACCCAAGAGATCCCTGGATATGTTGGCAGTAAATACGGTCATCGGATTATCCGAATACGTGCGTACCTCGTACCACGTGCTTACCGATTTACAAGAGATGGTTGGCTTCTAGCAAAACACCATGCTTACCCAATTCTCAGAAATATTCTTACTGGAATATATAATCTATGTCAGGCGTAGTATACGTAGTATTGCGTATTGCGATACAGTATCGAATTGTCACGTGCTAGGCCTGGGGCTGGAATGTGTCTGCCCCGTACGAAGCACATGTCGGATGTCTGGTAACTAGTCTCTATAATCAGACACACATGACCTAGTCACAATATCCTGATGACTGCAGTACTTAAGAGCACTAGTACCGTATCCTACGTGACATCATCTCCACTATGACTGGAGTGATACTTCCGTCTTGACATCACACCCAATACACTACGATTCTCAATATACCCAGCAGAGGCTTACACAGAACCGGTTAAAGCCCTGGACGACCAAAACTAAAACATACCAATTGTCGCAAGTATTAGCGATGTAAGTCTCAGGTTAAGACCAAATACACCTACCCTGATTTCGGACTTCCATAGACACATAGTCATACTACCAATGGAATTCCGAGGGGTCTATCCAGAGCAAAGCTATTTTCCGAACCATCGGTAAAACACAACCTCCTATTACACTTGCATGAGTATCCTATACCCAAATATATGAGAACTATGCCGTTATGATCTCACATAACACACACAAGTGTAACACTAGTCTATTCCGCATTATCGATGTCCAGTCTCGATAATACTACGACTAGGGATATTTAATGATTAATCCTTCGTGGACTGATACTGTCTCATATCATCTCAATCCAGGAACTAATCATAAGGACCTCCTATCATTTATACATCTAGGTGATCTAATCACAAATGATAAGAGTGCAATCTTATTGTCACATAGTTAATTTGTACAACAACACCATGATCTGTACAAATAGTGACGCTATGGGTCATAATTGTCCAACAATCTCCCACTTGGCCTATAGCCAGTCACTCGAGTGTCTTACACTCGAACTATGTACGGTTCGCTCAAACTACTAAGGAAAGGCTTTCGTCAGCGGATTTGTATGATTATCGTCTGATGTAATTTATTCGATCATCACATCGCCACGATGTATGATCCGAACGAATCAGATGAATAGTCGAAGTATATATCTGGATCGTTGATGAGACCATTAATTCTTTAGTATGCGCTATAGCCTAGCACAGCTGCTAACAGAACTATATCTAATCTAATTAGATTTGTTAATGACCCAGATGACTTCTATTGCTGCCTCAGCCGCAACAATGCCCCGCATTTGTTGTTTATTCGGTAACAGTATCTTGCTTGGAAGATTTCCAGCTCACTGTTCCGTTATTCAAACTGTATTGTACCGTTGTTTTTATCGGTTAGAAAACTTACAGCAGTGATCCCAGTCACTTCAAGTTCTCCTTCTCCATAGTTTTAAGACATCATCGTTAGTTCTTTAAGATACTAACAGATGTTCTTAATATCAATCCAGTGACTATCACTTGGATTGACCGTTTGTGACTCCATATGCTCAAAACGTATGAGACACCAGGTCACGTACATTTTTCAATGTACGAGTTCTCAGAGAGTGTTAACAACTTTAAATCTATTCCAGTAGATCTTTATTCCTAGAATAAAGGTTGTTTCTCCCAAGAATTCTACGGAGAATTTTCATGAAAGCCATGCTTTCACCGATTGTAAAATGGGAATATCATTTCCAAGAAATGATATATTATCATTTCTTTAGGACATTCAATGTCAGTGCGCTCCCACTAACCTCCTTATATACACAAGAATCATTTCTCATTTTGAATTAAATCATAAACTATTATGATTACATCAAAACGATAGTTCCAAGAACACAATGCTTACTTCAATCCATACATGGATCGAATAACTTGCAAACCTTGTTTGCTAGTTTTGGTACGACAAAACCGTCAGGATGTTGTAAACATCCTCCAAAAGGTTTCCTTTTCAGGAAAGCGATTTTTCGGTTCAGCTGCCATATTTCATAAATGAAACATGCAGCATCAGCAAGCATTATCCAAATGGATTTAACGTGGCAACAGGTAAAAGATCGCGTTGTAATCAACACAATGTTGATAACGATACCTTTCGCTACAAGCCCAGCTTAGTACGTTGGTATGCTGCCATCCACGTATGTCTTCCTTGAAGACCTATATAGTACCATTAGGCACAATGCCTTGCGGTACAACAACTAGTGTCCAAACATAGTGATATACATGGAATCCATTTGGGACTCATGGCACTTTGCCATAATAGGGAGTCGATACCTTGTATCACTTCATCATACGTAGTCAGTTCGTATTCCTCAATAAGATTGACATCTTTCTGAGGTGAGATCAGAAACCCATACCCAGGTTGTTTTCTGACTCTCTCCGATCTACGCGGTTCTTGTGTATTAGAATATTACTGGTACAGTTTCATCCTTGATGAACTGTTTGTGTTCCATTAAGGACTTGGTGCTTTGAATAATATTACTCCGATTTTCATCGAGTTTTACTATCCTCCCACTTACCACTGCATATCGGTATTCCTCTTAGGAAAACCGCATGGTGAGCAATAATTACATTGTTCTCAAGTGAGTTGTATAAGTAATATACTTTGGTTTCCCTAGGATAACCTACAATTGGCACTTATCCAATTTGGGTTCTAGTTTGGTATCATCCAAACATATGCCCAGCATCCCAAATCTTCAGGAGTGAGAAAACCTAGTTTCTTTCCTGTTCATATCTAATATGAAATCTGTCAAACAGATTTTCATGGAACCTTATTCAAAATAAGTATTGCGCTGTTAAATGCTTATCCTTTGAAGGAAAATGGTAGCTCAGAGTGACTCATGATTAACCTTATCATGTCCAACAAAATTTGGTTTCTCCGTTCGGACACACCGTCAAATTGACGTGTTCCGGGAGGAGTCCTTATTGAAAGAATATTATACTCTTTCAAGTATTTGAGAAACTTATTGCTTAAGTATTTTCATCATGGTCAAACCGTGATGTTTTAATACTTTATCCGATCTGTTCGTCTATTTCGTGTCGAAACTCCAAAAGTTTCCGATTTGTGTTCTTCAAAAGAAACACAACCATAACGCGATGCCACATCCGTAAGGTCACGAAATATTCATATCCACCTCTAGCCTAGCTAGACATGGGCCCACTTACGTCACTATGAACAAGGGTAATAGATGGTGGAACTTACACTTTTACCAAGTAAAGGTGTTTTAGGTACTTTACCTAATAAACTAGATTCGTAGACATCATTTGAATGGAATCAAATCCGTCCTAGTATCCACTCTTCAAAAGTGTGGATATACGAGTCTTGTTTAATGTGTCCCAGACAGCACTGCCACAAATAAGTCTCATCTGATCAAATCAGTTTGAGCTACTTGTTTGTCATGTTATATGTTTGAGATTTATTTATATTCAAAATATAAATATTGTTATTCACATCCTAATGTGTTTATCTCAACATCATCTTTATATAATAAAACACTTTAGTGTTCTAGAATATAAAGGTATACTCGCAACGAGTTATACTCGATATAGAGATAATATTTCTAGTCAAACTAGTTACATTATAACAGTTTCCTAATTTAAGTACACACCCAAAATGGTAGTTCCTAAACTTAGGTATCTACGGTTGAGACAGCGACTTTCGTCCCATTTCCGATTTGCAGATTAATTCTCAATTGAAGTCAGTATCCTGCTCATAGCAGATTCTGCACATCAATGTATATTTATGTATCACACTAAGTATCTAAAATCCAATTTTAATACTAGTAGTGAACATATTTATGACAAACATATTTGAAGTTAGAACCTTGTCCTGTCTTCTATTCATTCATGTCTGCTTTGTCCATACGGCAGTCATGCTTCAATGACCCCGTTTGCCACAAGTTAGGCAGACATCTTGGGATATGTCATTTATCTTCCTAGAAGATTATAATGATTTTGCCTTTGCCCTTTTCATATTCCAGAAGTCTTTGGCCAAGCCTTGGCCTTCTAGAATATCGAAGTAGGGTGCGCCTTGCGCTACTTGCCTTATTGCAAACTTTGACTTTGGTCTCCTTGAGAATAGTCATTAACTCTCCAAGAGTTGTTTATTGCAATTCAATACTTCTAAGATCTAAGAATAGATCTATGAAGATCCTTCAATTTCATTCATACTTTAAGGATCTAATCCTTACTTCTGATTAAGAAATTAAGGAGTCATTATGGCAAGCATAATGGATTAAGCATTAAAGTTATCATCACATGAATCTTCCAAAGATTATGCTCTACTATTTGCTTAACTCCGGGCTTAGGCTTAAGATGTTATTTTATCAAATAAAGTAACTTCTTAGTTTCAGGACTATCCTGAAATTTATTCCCAATTTGAAAATTAAAGTCGTCTAAACACATTTCTCTAGGATAATGTTTCAAACACTAATCTTTCAATTTAATCTTGATTCTAATAGTCCAACTATTTAATCAACGATTTCAGGTACAATCTAATGTAATGATTACTATAGTCAAACTATATAACTTATTACAATTTTATTGGTTAAAATCAAATATATATTGATTACTATAATCCAATTATATAATCATTATAAATGATTGGTAAAATCCAAATATATTGATTACTATAATCCAATTATATAATCAACTATAATTGAAGGGTAAAACATGTTCATAAATTCAAAATAAGTTACGGAATTACTTACATTGAATGGATTTGAGCTTTTAAACATTTTGAGAAGAAGATCCAAGATCCAAGATGCTTCATTTGTTGATTCCAAGCTTTTAGTTGAAGATCTCCAAGATCCTTCCTTTGTTGATTCCAAGCTTTTGAAGTTGTTTCCCTATCACCTTAGTTGATTTCTCCAAGTGCTAGCTAACTTGATTTTGCCACAAAATCAAAGAGAAGGAGAATGAAGCTCACGCCCAAATGGAGGCTTCTAGGGTTTCCATTTTTGTTCCAAGTGTGTTTTTGTGTGAAACATACACAAGTGAAGAGAGAGAGAAGAGTTTTAGGTAAAACCAATTTACCCTTTTTACCTAAACAAGGTAGTTGGGTAAATGGTTTCACCAAAACCATTCCAAGGTAGAACTACCCTCCCAACTACCACATGTGAAGTGGGCCCCACATTTGAATTCAAAATTCAAATGTCTCTACGAACATTTGCCGCTGCTCGGTTCCGTTTAATCCGATTAAACGAACTTTCGTCGCTAAATAATTAAATCTAATTTAATTAAATAACGATGCCTCACAAATATATTACGAATGTCGTCTACGAATTAATTCTAAATTAATTCGCTCGTTCGCATTAAAGTCCAACTTTTATTTCGTAATGAAATCCAATTCATATTAATATATCCGATATATTAATTTTAGCCCATACGAATAAATTAAATAGAAAAATCAAATTTAACTATTAAATTTATTCTACCGATTAATTCCAAATTAATCGCGTTTTCTCTCTTCCGAACACATTTAATCCCAGATTAAATAATACCTCAATTAATCCTATATTAATTTTCTCCATCTTAATTAATCCCATATTAATTTTTTTCTCTTAATTAATCCCAGATTAATTCTAATTTAAATCAACAGTCATCGGTGAATCTTTGGGAAGCGACCCAAGAGATCCCTGGATATGTTGGCAGTAAATACGGTCATCGGATTATCCGAATACGTGCGTACCTCGTACCACGTGCTTACCGATTTACAAGACATGGTTGGCTTCTAGCAAAGCACCATGCCTACCCAATTTTCCAGAAATATTCTTACTGGAATATATAATCTATGTCAGGCGTAGTATACGTAGTATTGCGTATTGCGATCCAGTATCGAATTGTCACGTGCTAAGGCCTGGGGCTGGAATGTGTCTGCCCCGTACGACGCACATGTCGGATGTCTGGTAACTAGTCTCTATAATCAGACATACATGACCTAGTCACAATATCCCGATGACTGCAGTACTTAAGAGCACTAGTACCGTATCCTACGTGACATCATCTCCACTATGACTGGAGTGATACTTCCGTCTTGACATCACACCCAATACACTACGATTCTCAATATACCCAGCAGAGGCGTACACAGAACCGGTTAAAGCCCTGGACGACCAAAACTAAAGCATACCAATTGTCGCAAGTATTAGCGGTGCAAGTCTCAGGTTAAGACCAAATACACCTACCCTGATTTCGGACTTCCATAGACACATAGTCATACTACCAATGGAATTCCGAGGGGTCTATCCAGAGCGAAGCTATTTTCCGTACCATCAGTAAAACACAACCTCCTATTACACTTGCATGAGTATCCTATACCCAAATATATGAGAACTATGCCGTTATGATCTCACATAACACGCACAAGTGTAACACTAGTCTATTCCGCATTATCGATGTCCAGTCTCGATAATACTACGACTAGGGATATTTAATGATTAATCATTCGTGGACTGATATTGTCTCATATCATCTCAATCCAAGAACTAATCATAAGGACCTCCTATTATTTATACATCTAGGTGATCTAATCACAAATGATAAGAGTGCAATCTCATTGTCACATAGTTAATTTGTACAACAACACCATAATCTGTACAAATAGTGACGCTATGGGTCATAATTGTCCAACATATCCAATACCCAATATTTGAGAACTATGTCGTTATGCCTCCATAATGCGCACAAGTATTCCGCATTATCGATGTCCAGTCTCGATAATACTACGACTAGGAATATTTAATGATTAAACCTTAGTGGATTAATATTGTCTCATATCTTATTAATCCGGTACTAATCATATGGACTTTTATCATTTATATATCTGGGTAATCCAATTACAAATGATTAAAGAGTAATTTCCTTTGTCACATAGTAAATTTTACAACAACGCTATGTTCTGTACAAATAGTGATGCTATGTGTCATAATTGTCCAACATGCCGGGGGCACTCCGACGCTCAAGTCAGTAGTATGAAATGTGTAGTAAATAAGTAAAATGCGAAAGCAAGGTTTATTATTACCTTAACTTTCTTTGGGTGGCCGTGAGGGTGGTGGAAAGTGTTTGTTTTGGGAATACGAAGCTCCAAGAACTTATGTCAGAGAACAGAAGCTAGTATGAGAATAGAGAAAGCTTGGATGAGAGAAGTGAAATTTGGATGCCCTGGAATTACGAACTCTGCTTCAATTTATAGGTCAAGAAATATTGCATTTTCATTTGGCACATGGAGGTAAGTCCCACAACATGCTCAAGATACAATTATTTAGTGATAAAAAATCTCAGCATGTGGAGTAGGATAATCATGTTTAGGGAAAGAGGGAAATAGTTGGTAATGATTTGAGGTATATTTATATCCTATTTCTTGGTTTTGGCTTTATGTATGAATCATATATTTGCAAGTGGAATAAGGTTTTTTCTGGGCTTCACCTTGGGCTTTCTGGTATTCAGAATCTCGGCTAGGCCTCTGTCTATGGGCCTTATTTGACACTGGGTTCGAATGGAAAGACAATTTTGCCCCTGGCCCAATTTTGACCCGTACAATGCACATTTGACATATTTGATGGTTCATGTCAATGACCATGGTAGGAGAATTTTAAAAGGAAATTCTCATATTACATATCATCGAGATTATGATCAACACTAAGTCATTGAGTATTAGAGTAGATATATTCCATACTTTAGGTCATATGGTAATATACGCAATCGAGCGAAGGGTAGATTATGCTGATTTAATCTATCATTATCAATCCCATTTCTGACTTAGGAACAAACCTAATGGGTCACACACTATAAATATATGAGTCTACAATTGTATTATTTCATGAAATAATGTAAAATATATTTAACATATTTTGGGAATCGTTTCAGTATTTATTGGGCACGTGATACAAAGAGATTTAAGGTCAAAAATTAATTCTTGTTATTGGCAGTCTGATTTGGTCAAACCGGCTTACCATTTGCCAAAACAAATTTCCAATTTGGACCAAACCAATTTGGCTAAGATAAAAACGACTTGTCATTTTGACGCAACCCGGATTGACTGGAGCTGGGAAAAAGGCTTATTGTTTTAGGACAAAATGACGAGCTATTTTGTCGCTAGAATGATTTTTTAAAGACAGAATCAAATTCATTTTGATCCTAGAGTTTTTCCCACTTAGGAAATGATCATATTTACTCCATAAATATAATAAACACTTCTTAAAAAACCTTGACCCATAAGGAAAGGGTTAACACCAAAACTGGTTAACCTAATCCTATTTCATTTGGGAACTAGTTTTGGGTGCTCTTACATTTACACGGAAATTCTTTCTTATATTTCATTTCTTATATTAGTGTTAGAGTTCTAAGATTCTAAACTTGTGTGTAAGGTACCTAGACACTAAGATTGAGTTTTCTACAGATGTGTATTAGTTAACAAAACCAAGGAACCTTATATTTTCACTTACTTCAATATATGAACTAGCATCAATCAAGATTATAGTATTGCACAAGATAGACCTGTACTTGTATGGATGCCATTAGAGGTCACTTACTTTTGTGACTATCTAGTTGGTTCTTGAAGATCAAAGTTTAAGGAAGCATTTGGCAAATCACAAAACTCCTGATTTGTGATTGGTGGTTGCTTTTGATGTACATCGTGTTCCTTAATATTTTTATATTATGTTTGTGCTTTCTTTCATCTATTATTTATGTTTCACATGATCATGTTATGTGATGATCATGTGGGTTTTTGAATACCTGAAGAGAGACACTTATTTCATTGAATATTTTTATTGTGCATTGATCTCTAAATTCCCAACACTTGGCCGCTCTGCATTCTTTCTTCCAATATCATTTCTTGCCACAGAAAAAAAAAATCACTTTTTTTTTTCTTTCCTACCTTCTTAGTGGCTTAGGGTGATCTTGGCCACTGGCATTGCCCTTATTTTTTTGAGCTTTGTGGCTTTGATTTCGTATCCTAAGTAAGATGAAGGTATATATTCAGCTCTAGCTTCAAATTCTTTTCAAACTGCTTTAGCAAATTATACAACTCCGCTAACGTTGTTTTCATCTTGTTTAGATTGAAATGCATGATGAAATTTTAGAAGGTTTTTAGTAAATATTTGAGAATGAGATCCAATGTTATTTAATTGTCTATAATAAACTTTAGGTTGGCTAATTTTTCAATATAGCAATCATTTTCAGAATGTGTTCACTTATGGACCCACTTTTATATCTAGAACAAAATATGATACATGATACTCAGAATCTCACATTATGCACAAAAGTATCAAATGACTCCCTCAAGTGCAAGATAATACTACGAGCATCTATTTCCTCATGAGATTTTTGTAACTTATTCGACATAAAGCCAAACATTATGCAAACTGTTTTCTCATCATTGTCAATGTGCTTCTTCCAAGCATCAAATATAGCTTGGTAAGCATCTTTCTCAAGTTTAGGGGAAATGATTATTGATAAGTCCACGAAAGTCTATTTCAAAAGCTACTTATATAAGTAATATTACAATTCTTTAGAAGTAATTTAGGCGTTTTAATGCATTTATAAGTTATATTTTTTTGTTTTATGATATATTCAAATTCATACACTTTTTGGTATGTTTTGATATAGAAATAAAATTAGTGCCAAAGAAAATCTCAAGGCATTGCAAAGTGTTACGAGCTAACTAGTGCCAACTATCATTTGTGCACTCTTTTGGGTATTTCGAAAGATTTAGAGCTCCAATTATCACGAGATCAATGGATTGGAAAATAGACTCGAAGACGATCGCATGCATTTCATAGTTTGTAATATCAACTAAAGAGATAGGATCAATGGTATCATGTATTTCATATAGATGCCTTAATGTTCTATGATATTTCATAAAGACCAAGTCATTTAAATGTCTTTCAACTAGTCAATTTCTCTTTTTAGTATGAAGATGTAATAATTTATGAAGAAAATAATTAGAATTAATAAATAAAATATCAATTGAATAACTTTATATTAAAAATATAAAAATATACATATATTTTCAAAAACACTCCAATTTCGTTCATAAACCTGATATACTACAGATGGGGCTAAGAACTTTAATAGTAAATTTTTATCCAAAAGAAGCCCACCACTCAGTTATTAATCAAAATTTAATAATTAAATATTATACAAAATTTATCTAATATTAAAAAATTAGAACTAAATTTTTTACACCTAATGCTTTCTCAGACCTCTTTCTAACGGGCATGAAAACTCCAAACATCCCTTCCGCATTCTTATATTTTGTAAGCTCATCATCAATCTTATTTTGTGTCTCAATATCTGGGACCAACCTTTTTATGCATTCATACAAACTACTCATCACTTTTTCATTTGTATTTGGTTGATAAAAGAATTCTGGGTTCAAATACCACCAAACTGTATTCTGGGCGATGAAGCTTAATGTTCCACCTTTTATCAATGATCTTGAAGACATCTTCATATCTCTTCTCATTCCCAACAAACGCTTTGACAATCACTTATTTGGCTCTATCCACGGCCTCATAGATATATCTCATGGGAGTTTAATAGAAAATGTATATATACCTTGAGGGCAAACACCACATTATTCCAAAACGAGATCATAAATATAATTTTCACCACTTTTTTTTTTACCTATCGCTTCTTGAGCTCATTTACTTGTTCCATACTCTTCAGAAGTAAACATCTTTATTAGGTTTTGTTTAGAATGAATCCTTGTCAAGGTAATAAAGTTGGTTGCAAATAGTGATTTTGCAGGTCTAAGAAACTCCTTATTTTTTAGTATATCTTCTCCACATATTTACTGAACCTGAGTGGTTATAGATATAATCGTTCACTATAATATTCCTCTCAAAGGTTTTCTTCATGGTGGGGATCTAGAATATATCCTTTAATATCAAGTCCATGCAATGAGCAGCACATGGTGTCCAAAATAAATTCGAGTATTTAACTTCCAACAACCTCCCTGTTATGATAACCAAATACCTTCTTTTAATAGTGCATTAAATCATAAAAAAAAAGAATCATTAATAAGTAGTAAAAAAATACAAGTCACAAAGAATCGTATCCATCATAAAATTATTTGATGTACTATTTAAACCACATTGCTTATGTCGATCTTCTCTACAAAATTACTAAGCAAATTAAATATCTTCTTATCGGTATTTGAATAAGCAGAAGCATCAACGGACTCCATAATCACACTTCTCTTCGGACAATCGATTAAGAAATTAATCAATGTCATTTATCTTCTCTCTTTCTAACAATCCGATAAAATAAAACATCTCGTCTTCTCCCATTCTTCTTTGTGAATCTTCATCAGTTAATTAGTATTCTTCACCTCCTGATTGAGAAGGCGAATCCTAACTTCATAATTATCTGGGGCTTTTATCCCAGGACCATACTGTCTCACATTCACCTCAGGCACATCCCTACATTGTTCTGCTAACTTTTCATACATTCACATATTCAATTTAAATTAGTTGCCTTTATCATGTCTGTTAAGTGAAGTAGTTTCTTTTGTAACCATTCAAATTTTGCTGCCATTGCCAAAGAGACGGCTTACAATCAACATGAATAAATTTGCTTGGTTAATACGTGAATGGTAACCTCACTCCTTTTACTTTTCAATTTAGTTTTAATTTTATTCTTAATTTCAGCTTTTATTTATTGTTTTTTGTCACATCCCAGTATATCCAAGACGTGACCGGCAGAGGACGGCATAACCACCCTTTAAGCCTCTGACATAAAAATGCAAAACATGCATGACCTATATCTGTGCACATGAATGAATATGTAAAATGTGATTCTATTCCAACAAATGAACGCGAGATCATGCATAACCTATATATTAATGCCAACACATCACACACACACACATATATATATATTATGGGTGTTTACGGGTTGGGCAGGGTCGGATTTTTTCAAAATTTGCGAAATCCAATCGGGTCGGGTCACGCAGGTCGTCAATGTTAGGGTTTTAGGCAATAAGTACAGGTAACACAACGGAACACGGGAAAATCAAATTTTTCGATTTCTTTTATTATTCTTGGGTAATTAAAATAAACTAATTTATTTTAATCACTCAATACTCAACAAAATAAATTTTTACCCAAAAATTCACAATTTTTCTTTATTGTCTTGAGACCCCTCAACTTTGTATTTTGATCATTTTAGTTCTATTTTGTCAAATACACAATTAGGTGATTCCAAACCACCACGAAAATGATTTAAACATGTCATACACATCAAAACTTAATTTCAACCGAAAATCCCATATTTCCTACAAATTGTCGTGAAGCCCACAAAGTTTCAATTTTAATCATTTTAGTCCAATCTTGTTAAAACATGCTTAAACGATTTCCAATCAATCCCAAAATGATTTGTATATCTTATATACTTCAAAATAAACCATATAAATGAAAAGCCCCGACTTTAGTTTATGTTAGAAACCTAAATTTTTCAATTAATCAAATTAACCAAAAATAATTCAATCTAAGACTTTAATATAATCTCTACAACACTAAACAAGTCTCACCACCATGTAACAACTCAAGAACAATTCTAGATCATCATTGAGTGACCTAACAACTCTAGAATGACAACCAAGTCATCTAATGACTAAAAGAAAGCTTAATAACACTTTATAAGCATTCTTTCTTAACATGCATGCTAACATCTTTCATCTAAGCTTCTAACATCAATATTGCAAACTAAAAGTAGTAGAGAAAAATTCAAACATCATATGTTAAAGCTTGGAACCTTAAAAATATTTTTCTAGTTAAAAAGGAATTGAAAAAACTTACTTTGATTCAAGTTTTCTTCAAATCTCATTCATTTTCCTTTCTTTTTCTCTCAACTTTTCTTTATAATATTTTTGGAGACTTAGCTTATGTTATGAAGCAAATGAAAAAAGATAACTTTAATTTTATACCTAAGGACTTAGCTTATGTTATGAAGCAAATGAAAAAAGATAACTTTTATACCTAGGGTTGGCCGAATTCCATGGGCAAAATTGGTAATTTGAATTTTCCAATTTCTTAATCAAGAATTAAAAGAATTCAAATCCAAATTGGCTACCAATTCCATAATTATACATACATGTGCACCAATAAAAATTAGCCATTCAAAGACTTAATAATGATAATGATAAATGTATTAAATAATTCTAATTATTTAACAAAAAAATAATTAGACAGTTACTTTATATATTTTATCTAATATATGTATCATATTTACATTAAATATTCCATAATACATATATTTAGAACACATGTCAAAAAAAGAACATTATTTGACAAAATATTATTGTGTATTTAATAAAATCAAGTATTTAATCTAAATACACACTAACTAGAAAACTGCCGAATAACCCTTTAAGCATGTATTTTTCGTTTAACCGTTAAACGATTTACAAATAATCAATATAATTTATAAAAATAGCCCTAGTGCTCTACAAGTATTTTTCATTAGTGAGACTCTATAGATTCAGGCATATCCGCCACGAAATTCAATTTTGTGTCTATAATCTACCCACCCGTAAATTATGACGACCACAGATAAACTCACTGAATCATACAGGTCGAGTCACTGCATACATATAATCCCTCTGTCACAGGTATCCGGATTGGATTATTCCAGAGATAAAGATATAAACGTCAAATCTCTATAGGTATAATCTCATCGATGATTTTATTAGCAATCTCTCAATAACATTTAGAACTCACTTCTACAGTGTACCACATGCCCATGGATTTAACAGATTGCTAATTCCATAATGGATACTTATGCTCTGTACACATAACTGACAGATCTTATCTTGATACACACAAGATGTCCTGAGGATCAATCCACACCCAAAGAACATGCTGAGGTCTGATCTAAATAGATCGGTGATGTGACTGCCATCAAAGTGTGAAGGATACCTGTGGGACACATAAACTGGACGACGCATGATGTTCTAGGCTCGCGGCCTAGTCGGGAGTATGGAGTAGCCACGAGGGACTAAACCGGAGAATAATGGAGTCGCCACCCGGTGTGAACCGGGAAAATGAGATTTAAGGCCGCACTCACCCCTCGCAAGGGAAGACCTCAAACTGTTGGGTTCGGAATGGTCCCTTACTTATGTCACTTGTAATGAAGGAGTTGTGTAATAATTTAATCAAGCTTAAGTAGCACTTATTTCCAAGAGTATCATGCTTCTAAATCCATATGCACAAAAAATAAAACTTACACCTAAATTTGCATATATTTCACATCTAAGATTACATGCTTGAAAGTACATCAAAGTAGCAACGAACATACAACTTCATTGGCATATTGTATTCATGGAAACACAAACACACACTAACCACACAAGCACACATAAAGGCGAATCAAATGATGGCGAACATGTGATTTCATAGACATATCATAAACAAATAGCCATTACATGTCCATGCACAAATAAAAGAGTCAACTAAGTACATAATGCAAAAAGACACTTAAGGATGCAATTAGGCATTAAAGTAAGCATGCTATGACGTAATGCAAAAGAAGATAAGTAATATGGACACAAACACACATGTGAGCACTTTTCAAAGTGGTACGTGGAATTGTATCCCAAGTACAGACCGCACTACCGTCCATTCGGAATCGGCTACAAAATTTATGTCTGGGTTTCCATCCGATATACCACAAGAAATAATACTCAAATGCTATCATAACATGGATATATGAATTGTATACGTTAAGCATACGTAACTAAAAGAAAGGATGCAACAACCAATGGAATAAACATGCTTTTCATTATGATCCGTACAAAGATAAGAATAACTAAATGAGATTTCATGATACATGCATGAATGGTGTAGCTGGTCTTACGCGCGGGCTGAGACTAATAGGTGGCGTTTATGGTGCGGTTTCAGGCAATGGATAGGTGACTAAACTGGGCAGTGAGAGGCGTAGAACTGGGCAGTGAGGAGTGTGGGATTGTGGCAGTTTTTTAGGGGTAATTGCGCGTTAGGCTTGAGTTGAGGCAGGCTGTGAACGTGTTTGTGGGGGGTGTGGCGTTAGCGTAAGGGCTGAGTGGCTAGGGGGCTGTTAATGTGCTACGTTGAGGCAGTATGTAGGCTTTGATTGTGAACGTGCAGGGTGGGGGTTACGTGTTGATGCAAAATAGCTGCTTATGTTTTTTTTTTTGTGGTGCGTGGCTGAATGAGTGGTTAGCGTGAAGGTAGGGGACTTTGTGCGTGTGCGTTAAGGGGGCTTCAAGGTGTGATGGGCTGGGAATATGGGTACACCAATGACAATATGTCGAGCCAAGACAGGGATAAACGATGCAATCAATAGATGAAAGACACATCAAATATCGTGGTAAAGGTAGCCTTTTAGGCTTTTCTTCCCTAATAGAGAACCTTTTAATCCAACACAATAAGCCCATGTGCCTTTCGTTATAATGCATACAAAGATAAAGATAACTATATGAAATTTCGTATACCCGATTGAACACATCTTACATTCAACCGAACATATATCAACCGGCGCGGCAAAGTATCATGGTAAAGGATTTTAACCCCTCCAAATAGGGGACCTTTAATCCGACTTACTAAGCCCATGCGCTCGATCGTATCATGCATACAAAAATAAAGACAATCATATCAAACTTAGTATGTCCGATTGAACATATCTTACATCCAACCGAACACACATCAACCGGCGCGGCAAAGCATCGTGGTAAAGGTTTTAACCCCTCCAAATAGGGGACCTTTAATCCCTTACTAAGCCCATGCGCTCGATCGCATCATACATACAAAATAAAGACAATCACATCAAACTTAGTATGCCCGATTGAACATATCTCACATTCAACCGAACACACATCAACCGGCGCGATAAAGCATCGTGGTAAAGGATTTTAACCCCTCCAAATAGGGGACCTTTAATCCAACTTACTAAGCCCATGCGCTCGATTGTATCATGCATACAAATAACATGCAGAATTCAAATGACGAAAAATAAATAAATCAAAGCAATATAAAACAAAAGAAAATGTCGTTTACTCAAGCGGTACGTGGAGTTGTATCCCGAGTACAGATCATACTACCGTCCATTCGGAATCAGCTATGAAATTTATGTCCGGGTTTCCATCCGATATACCGCGAGAGTTGACACATCTTGTATTTTATTCCAAAGCCACAACATACAATATCTCATAATCCATGCATATTTATCTACTCAAGGGCCACAACATGCATTTCGACATAACAATCATGCAAGCAATACTCAATAAATAATACAAATAAAACAGAAAACGAATGTGGAAAATACCCTCAGGTCTAACCTTTTATGTCGACTTTCGAACTCGCGTTTCACGGCCGTCGGAAGGGCTATCACACCCGCAACTTTTCTGGTTCACTGGTTTGCGTTTTACCTCGCTGTTTCGCTGCTCAAGCTACTGTTTTGACTCCGTTTTCTGCTGTTTCCTCGCGGTTTCGCTGCCGTATTATTGGTCACTGTTTCAGGTGTATATGGGACTGTTTGGGTGTTTTTTGTGGGTTTTAAGTGCAGTATTTTTTGTCACTGGTTTGGGGATTTTAGGGACTGTTTTTGAGGGCTATTTTTTCGTAATAATGAGTTTTTTTTAGCGGCAGTTTTCGGTAATATTAGGGCTAAAATAAGTGCAGTTTTTCGGTAATGCAGGGAGGTTTACGGGGCTGTTTTTACGGGTGTTTTTTTTTTTCGGTGATGTGAGGGAGGCTTATGAGGGCTGTGTTTTTCGGTCAAGTAGGGGAAGGAGATGAAGAGAAATTTGTTATATTTTTTGTGTAATATGCGTGAACTTGTAAGGGATCCTTGCGTTTTTTGCTTGTGATTTCTTGTCAAAAAAACGTGTGAATCCGAGGGAGGAGAGCTTGGGTGGTGGTTGTTTATATAGAGAATGGCTAGGGCTTCACCTTGTCTCACAAGGAAGGGATTTGATTTTGTGTTGAGCAAGGAAAGTCAAAGATTGAGGGGGGACAAATTTGGTTTAGATTAGGAATACAATATATTTGATTGGTTAGGATTAGGCATTTAATTTGTTAGATTAGGAAGTCAATATTTTTTTATTTGTTATGATTGATTTTAATTAGGCATATCATCTTTTAATTTAGGTATATAACATATTTGATTTGTTTAAATTAGGCATGATTTTATTTATGTTTTATTTAATTTGGTAAATGATTTTTTATTTAATTACATTATTTAATTAATATTTAACTTAATATTTATTTAATTTGGGTGTTATTAGGGTGATTGGGCGTGTGGGCCTTGTTGTGGGCGTGTGGGCCTTTGGTTGGTGGGTTCGTTTTGTGTGGACAGGTGTGTGGGCTTGCGGGGTTTTGGGTCAAGGCCAAGGGCTTGCGGGGATTTTGGGCCGAGGTTAGGTGATTTGTGAGTGTTTTGGGCCGGAATAATTTTAAAAACGGAAAACCAACAAGTAACCCGAAGCTAAACCACGAACTTAATCCGAATATGAGTCAATTCTTGACTCCTCCCTTCCCGTCCGTTTCCCGCGCTTCCGCGACTTAAAAGGTAGTGCCTCCAACTGAGACTCATCATCGGGTTTCACATGCAAAAATGCAATGCCTACAGTCGCCCCCACTTTGATGGGACTTGTGCAGTGTGTGACTTTGAACAATCCTATCAAAGTTATGCAATGCATTTTCACTTACCTGGCTCGTCTGCTGCCTCGAGCTGAGTTGGTGCTGCAGTGGACCTCGATCCTGGGACGCATCCCACTAACTGCAACTGACAACGGGGGCACCTCGACCCTGGGCACCTCGACCCAATACCGCTAACAATAGGGACCTCGCCCTCAATATGATGATGTAGTGGGCACCTCGACCCTGGGACGCATCCCGAACTACAACCGACAACGGGGGCACCTCGACCCTGGGCACCTCGACCCAACACCGCTGACAATAGGGACCTCGCCCTCAAACTGATGATGTAGTGGGCACCTCGACCCTGGGACGCATCCCGAACTACAACCGACAACGGGGCACCTCGACCCTGGGCACCTCGACCCCAACACCGCTGACAATATGGACCTCGCCCTCAAACTGATGATGATGTGGGGCTTCGCCCCTGAGCCGATACGGGCCTCGCCGCCTGGGACTTACCCAAAAATTATTGATTGGGCCTCGCCCCTTGGGACTCATCCCCAAAACTGAAACTGTGCTGACGCTGTTTGGCTCATTTCTGCCGCTTTCTCTTTTCTTCGAACCTGCGAACACAAAACAAAAACAAACACGAAAGAATGCAATGTTACGTGTATGCATGAATGATTTTCCTACTCCGTTGGGTTAGGTCTTCTGCCAATTCCCTTGGTGACTGCTCGGTCCTTTCTCCCTCAGGCAAAGTACTGTTTCAATCTGTCCACGTTGATCGGCTCGGTGAACTCGTTTCCTTCCAAGTCTGATAACCTCACTGCCCCATTTCCCATTACCTTCTGCACTATGTAAGGTCCTTCCCAGTTAGGTCTGAATTTTCCTCTCGGATCTGTCGTCGACGGCCTCGACTGCTTAAGTACCAAATCACCCTTTCTGATCTTGGTGGGACGTACTTTCTTGTTGAATGCCCGGGCTAGTCTCTTCTGATACAACTGCATGTGATACAAAGACTTCGTTCTCCTCTCATCCAGCAGTGCTAACTGATCAAACCTCTGTGCGGCCCATTCTGGTTCCGGTAATTCTGCCTCTGCTAAAACCCTCATAGACTGTATTTCCACTTCTACACTGGTAACACTGCTTCCATTCCATAGACCAAAGAGTAAGGTGTGGCCCATGTTGCTGTTCTTACTGATGTTCTGTACCCCCACAAAGCATATGGTAATTTCTCGGCCCAATCTCTGCAGTTCTCTGTCATCTTGGCTAAAATCGTCTTTATAGTCTTGTTGGCTGCCTCAACTGCCCCATTTGCCTGCGGCCTGTACGGTGATGACTTGTGGTGGCCTATCCCGTACCTCTGTAACATTGCCTTCGTCTCTCCTTGAAACTGAACTCCGTTGTCTGTCACTACATGATGCGGCATACCATACCGACAAATGAGGTTCCGAGCTATAAACTTTGCCATCTGTTTTGCTGTAACATTACGGAATGATTCGGCTTCCACCCACTTCGAGAAGTAATCTACTGCCACTACTATGAAGCGATGCCCATTTGATGCATTCGGTCGAATTTCCCCAATCATATCAATCCCCCATGCTGAGAAAGGCCACGGCTCTGACAACCCGTGCAACTCTGTGTGCGGTAAGTGATTCAAATTACCATGTGCTTGACAGTCATGACAGTGCTTTACCATCTTTGCGCAGTCTGTTTCCATGGTTGACCAATAAAAACCTTGTCTCACTATCTTTCGGGACAGATTCAACCCGTTCATGTGCGGACCACATACCCGGCGTGTATTTCTTCCATTACATGCTGGGCTTCTTCCTTTCTCAAACACTTCAACTGAATACCGTTTGCTTGCCTCTTGTACAGTTCTCATTTCAAAGTCACATACTGGATTCTGAATGGTTATTCTATCTTTTCTGCCTGCCCTTTCCGGGAGTTCATCATGTTCCAGATACCTCTGAATGTCATAATACCAAGGTTTACCGTCGTCGACCTCAACTTCCAGAATTCTTTCTATCTCATAAACAGGTCTGCTTGCTGTTGTCAGTATCAACGGTCTCATCACTAACTTTTCTGGATTTTCCCAAGTTGCTGCAAGTGTAGCCAATGCATCTGCCATCTGATTCTCTTCTCTCGGTAAGTGCTGAAACTTACACTCGGGGATAACCTGTGCCAACTTTCTGAGGTGAAAAAGGTAAGGTTTCAACCGTTCTTCTTTCAATTCCCATTCTCCTCGCATCTGCTGGACCACCAACATAGAATCTCCGTAGACTTCCACACTCCCGGCCTTCAAGGCTATCAATGCCGTCAAACCAAAAGCACATGCTTCATACTCGGCCATGTTGTTAGTCACTCTGAATGTCAACCTCTTGGCCAAAGGCAAAGTCTCTCCCTCGGGGGTCACTATCACGATCCCAATTCCGGCTCCCTTGTAATTCACTGCTCCGTCAAAATACATCTTCCATCTCTGGACTGTTATTGCTTGGATCTCTTCATCTGGAAATTCAAACTTATACTGATCCCCCTCAACAGGTTGCAATGCCAGAAACTCTGCTACTGCTCGCCTTTGATCACTTTGGAGGTGAGATACTCAATGTCAAACTCTGTCAGCAATACCAACCATCTGCCCAATTTTCCCACTAGTGAAGGCACCGAATGAAGATATTTCAGAGGATTTTCCTTTGCCACTACCTGGATCTTGTATGACTGGAAATAATGCCGCAATTTTCTGGAAGCCCATACCATTGCAAGACAGATCTTCTCAACTTCCTGATATCGAGCCTCATACGGGAGCATCTTCTTACTCAGATAATAGACTGCATGTTCTACCCCTTGTCTCATCAGCCTGTACCATCATTGCCCCCAGTGCTTCTGATTCTATAGCCAAATACAATACAAAGGTCTGCCCGGTCTCGGAGGTTTCAATACAGAGGCTTTACCAAGTACTCTCTGATTTGTCGAAGGCTGTCTGACACTGTTCATTCCATCTCACTGGCTGATCTTTTCTCAACAGTTTGAAGATAGGCTCACATACTGATGTCAACTTGGCGATGAACCGACTGATGTACTGAATCTTCCCCAAGAATGCTCTGACTTCTTTTTCTGTCTTCGGTGCAGGCATTTCTGTGATTGCCTTGATCTTTTCGGAGTCTACCTCTATTCCGCCCATTCCCACTGTATGACCAAGCAATTTCCCTGATGTCACCCCAAACACACATTTCTTGGGATTAAGCCGCAGGTTGTATCTGTCAACTCTCTGAAGGAACCTTTCCAGTGCTTCAATATGCCCAACTCTTGTCTCTGATTTCACCATCATGTCATCCACATACACCTCAATCTCTTTGTGCATCAAGTCGTGGAAAAGTGTAGTGGCCATCCGCTGATAAGTAGCCCCCGCATTCTTAAGCCCAAACGGCATAACCTTGTAACAATAAGTACCCCACTCAGTAACAAATGCAGTCTTATGTTTGTCTTCCTCAGCCATGAGAACCTGATTGTAACCTGAAAATCCATCTGCAAATGAATACATGCAGATAAAGCCGCACTATCAACCAGAACATCTATATGCGGCAGAGGAAAATCATCTTTCGGACAAGCCTTGTTGAGATCTCTGTAGTCTACACACATTCTGACCTTCCCGTCTTTCTTTGGCACCGGCACTATATTAGCCAACCACTCAGGATACTTTACTACTTCCAGGAACCCCACATCTATCTGTTTCTTAACCTCCTCTCTGACTTTCTCAGCCCATTCTGGTCTCATCCGTCGGAGTTTCTGTTTTACTGGCCTCAT
Organism: Zanthoxylum bungeanum; assembly: GCA_019454045.1. Classification (NCBI taxonomy): domain Eukaryota; kingdom Viridiplantae; phylum Streptophyta; class Magnoliopsida; order Sapindales; family Rutaceae; genus Zanthoxylum; species Zanthoxylum bungeanum. The sequence goes on along the minus strand of SKCR01013970.1, from coordinate 12,640 downwards.
ATTCGGATAAGTTGGTATTGTGTGCTGGGCAATGTTTCTGTCTACCCCAGGCATGTCCTCATAGGACCAAGCAAACACTTTGGCATATCTGACCAACACTTCTTCTAGTTTCTCCCTCTCTTCGGAGGTTACTTCACTTGCAATCAGAATTTCCTTGGGGTTCTCAAGTGTACCCAAGTTAAATGCAGTAGTTCTGGCTGAACTGATGTCAAATATGCTTGATTCGTGCAGAGTAAATGGAAATGACTCAGGCAAGTAAGCAAAAGAAATGTCTTTATTATTGGATAATGCGGAAGTACATTCAAACAAATCAGGAAGGTAAATGTCTTCATCATCTATAGACACTTCTTCCTCTGCAATCAGGTCTTCCTCAGACTTTTCGTCCTCTCCCAGAGTCAGGCTCTCCAACTTCATTTTCTTCCTCCCAATTCTCTTCTTCTTTCTTCACAATTTCTTCAACTATCAGCTTCTTACCCAACATATCCTGGAAGATCTCAAACCCAGGTACCACAATTCCATTAACTTCCACAGGTTCAGGCTCCCCTTGATATCCTGAAGCTTTCACAAAACACTCCATCAGTTTCAGGCCCTTTTTCTTGACCTTCGGCTTTTCTTCATCAGATTTGTACCCCAAACCTTTCCGAGTAGTCTGTCCTCTGAAATCTGGCAATTTTGAACCTTCTCCCGGCTCAAACTTCATTTTTTTCATGATCCTAGCCACCCTAGGATCCACCCACTCCTCAAAAGTAGCTGACACCTGAAACCTCGTGAAAGGTTGTATCTCCAAGGCAGCCACGACATTATCTACCTCAGCCCGGATAGTAACAACTTCTCCCTCATACGGGAACTTGATCATCTGATGTAAAGTGGAAGGCACGCCCCCAAGTTTGTGAAACCAAGGCCTTCCCAACAACAAGGCAAAAGTGGCTGGGATGTCCAGCACTGTAAACTCAACTTCATCTTCAATAGGGCCTACCTTGACCATAGCCACAAAAGTACCCTCGACTCCCCTTTTACTGTCATCATAAGCCTTAATAGTCATGCTGGAGGGGTCCAAGTCTGTTGCTTTCATACCCAATCTCGCCAGAATTTTCAGCGGGCACACATTGATGGACGAACCGTCATCCACCATCACACATGAAGTTCTCTTGCCCCTCACCTCGGCCCTGATAAATAGAGGCCTATTATGATTTCTCCCCTCCGCCGGGAGTTCATCCTCAGAAAAAGATATCTGCAAAGCTTCTTTCTGAACTGACCCAACAAACATTGCAGGGTTGGCATCTTCCGGTACCACAATCTTGCTCAAGGCCTCAACCATGGCCTGCCTATGCTCCCGAGATGCACATAACAGTTCCCAGATACTCACTTGTGCTCTAGTCTTCCTCAATTGCCTCAGCACTATATCCCCCTCAGTATTTTCTGCAGTCTCAACCACTTCTCTACCATCTGTCAAAACTTCCTTACCCTTTTCTGCCATATCATTGTAAAAACGACCACTGCGCGTCATTCCCCTTACTTCTTCCTCATCACTGCTAGAGAAATCAAGCCAAAAGTTTTTCCCCTGCTCAGTCTCATCTTCACTAGTACTATCCCAGATTCCCAGGCAAAAGGCTTGAGGGTGAAAGGATTTTAGGACAAGGTCTTCTGGGAGGCCAGAATTGATCATATAGGCTGGTGGTGGTACGGCACGGTAGTTGGGTAAGGGGTTTCTGTGTGTCAGGCTGTTCTGTTTCTGGGTCAGGTATTTTCTTGGAGTCTATCAGGTCTTGGATTTCATGGCGGAGTCGGGCGCAGTTGTCGGTGTCATGGCCCTTTTGTTGGTGAAAGTGACAGTAAAGGCTTAGGTTATAATGTGATGGTGGGGGATTGGGTAATGGTTTGGCTTCTAGGGGTGACAAAAGTCCTTGTCTCTTCAACTTCTCCAATACTTTGGACAGGGCCTACCCAAGTTGGAGAAATCTCCGGTTCCGGATAGCGGCAATCTCAGCAGAAACGGGCTTTGTTCCCGATGTCCCCCCAATGGGCCTCCTGTTCAGACCATAGAATTTTCTGTTTTCGGCCTCTTCTTCCTCAATATCCATGACAGTTTCCCTCAACTGCCGAAAATCAGTAATCATGGAGGTCATCCTCCTTAGCTTCCCATAGATGGAGGGCTTGGTGCCCTTGATGATCATTTTAATCTGGTCCTTCTCCGAGGGCCTAGTTTGCATTTTCAACAACTGACCCCTCCATCGGTCCACATACTCCTTAAAACTCTCCTCCGATTTCTGCTTAACATTCTCCAAGATCACGGAGTGACAGATCGATCTCTAGGTCAGTGACATACTGCTTCAGGAAAGCGTCAGCCAACTCCCTCCAATCTTCCTTCACTTTCTTCTCCAAACTGTGGTACCACACCACGGGAGCTCCCTCGAGCGACATTCCAAACATTTTCTGCACTTGGCGCTGAGATAGGCCAACTGAACTCATGACTGATACAAACTGTCGGAGATGCACCCTTGGATCCCCATTCCCGTTAAACTTAGCCATATCAGGCATCTTGAACTGTGCCGGCAACTGTTCCTCGAAAGTCAGTGTGTCATAATCCAGCAAATCTTCATTCTTACCCCTCATCTTGCGGGTAACTGACTCAACCTGATCCCGAAGTTTCTGTAACTCTGCCTGAGACCCAGATACTCTGCCTGCTGCATACTCTGCCATATCATCATCAAAAGTGGGGATATCATCCCCAACCCATTCGGAGGCTCCTCACGCCTCACATTCTCAGAATTTCCCCCAGCACGGGGCACAGCCATACCAGCCACAGCAGTAGTCAAGGCTTGCAACTGTTCAGTAATCTTGGCGAGACCGTTCTCTAACTGATCCATACGGGATACCTCATTACCGGATTCACTCATGACTGTTACTGTTCTTTTAATGAGCCTTGTTCCTTCTCTAACCCAAACGGTATCTATGATGTCTTTTTGAGACATAGAAGGTGTTAACATGACATATGTATGTATGAGGTGCATGAGATGCATGTAACATATATAACATACTAAATCAACTAAAATTTTCAAACAAATCGGCCCGTTATCATTTTAGAAGCTTTTGGGCTAACTGTCATAGGAGTGAACTCGTCCCAGTTTAAATGGCCCAACGAGTTCACATCTCATGGCAAGGAGCCCAACTAAATCCAAATGGTAATGTTCCGAACACAAGCACAAAGTGGCCCATCAATCACTTAGAAGCCTTTGGCCCAATCGTCATAAAATACGTTCTTGTCCCAGTTTAAATGGCCCAACAAGCCCATATCCCATGACAAATGGTCCAAATGGATCCAAACGACGATGTTCCCAAACACAAGCATAAAAAAATAATGCAAACATAAAACAATGATTTCTACAGAATGGCCCATCAACATTTCAGAAGCTTTGGGCCTAATGGTCATAAGGTACGAACTCGCCCCAGTTTAAATGGCCCAGCAAGTTCGCATTTCTGACAATAGTCCAACTGCATCCAAATGAGGATGGTCCACAAGCACATATTCAAGGAAATAATTGTTACTTTAACCATACAAACCCGGTCTATGGGTGGGTTCGCAAGAGTGTAGACAAAGGCTCTCACCGGCGAAGGATGGCCCACAACTAGGTCTCCCCAATCAAGGGTTCGAGCGACCAAGTGAGCGCACCCTTTTTTATACACTAAGGTACGTGCCAATGAGCTATGGTGTGTGACTGACTGTCAAATGGATTTCCCGTTGTAGATTCCCCAGAGGGAGGGTGGAGCGAGGCTCTCTTAAGTACCCTAGCCTCTTAGGCTCTTATCGCTTGGTGACAGGAATAAACAACGAGTCCTCCAAATTAGTCCATCACAATAGGCTGGGTAGATGGCTATATAGGTGCCTTCACAGCTTTTCCTTCTAGGAAGGTAGTGAATGAAGGAAGACACCAAACCATTACCTAGCCTCAAATGCCCTTGATTAAACCCCCATTTTATCCACTATAGACACGGTCAATTAGAACATAAATCCAAACATTACAAGACAATATTTCGGGGCCGATTCTCTATCCCCAGTGGAGTCGCCAGACTGTGGGACACAGAAACTGTGACGACGCATGCTGTTCCGGCTCGCGGCCTAGTTGGGAGTACGGAGTAGCCACGGGGGACTAAACCGGAGAATAATGGAGTCGCCACCCGGTGTGAACCGGGAAAATGAGATTTAAGGCCGCACTCACCCCTCGCAAGGGAAGACCTCAAACCGTTGGGTTCGGAATGGTCCCTTACTTATGTCACTTGTAATGAAAGGATTTGTGTAATAATTTAATCAAGCTTAAGTAACACTTATTTCCAAGAGTATCATGCTTCTAAATTCCATATGCAAAAATAAAACTTACACCTAAACATATATTTCACATCTAAGATTGCATGCTTGAAAGTACATCAAAGTAGCAACGAACATACAACTTCATTGGCATATTGTATTCATGGAAACACAAACACACACATAAACACAATCAAAATAATGGCAACATGTGATTTTCATGGTTTCATAGACATATCATAAACAAAAGCCATTACATGTCCATGCACAAATAAAGAGCACTAATACATAATGTAAAAGACTTTAAGGATGCATTAGCATTAAAGTAAGCATGCTATGACGTAATGCAAAAGAAGATAATATATGGACCAAACACATTGAGCACTTTTCAAAGTGGTACGTGGAATTGTATCCCATTACAGACCGCACTCCGTCCATTCGAAATCGGCTACAAAATTTATGTCTGGGTTTCCATCCGATATACCACAAGAAATAATACTCAAATGCTATCATAACATGGATATATGAATTGTAATACGTTAAGCCAAGACTAAGGTAAATGATGCACCAATGAATAAACAGCTTTTCATTATGATGCGTACAAAGATAAGAATAACATATGGATTTCATGATACATGCATGAATGGTGTAGCTGGCCTTACGCTGGGCTGAGACTAATAGGTGGCGTTTAGGGTGCGGTTTCAGGCAGTGGATAGGTGACTAAACTGGGCAGTGAGAGGTGTAGAACTAGGCAGTGAGGAGTGTATGATTGTGGCAGTTTTTTAGGGGTAATTGCGCGTTAGGCTTGAGTTGAGGCAGAGCTGTGAACGTGTTTGTGGGGGGTGTGGGTTAGCGTAAGGGCTGAGTGGCAAGGGGGGCTGTTAATGCGCTACGTTGAGGCAGTATGTAAGGTGTGATTGTAACGTGCAGGGTGAGGGTTACGTGTTGATGCAAAGAGCTGCTTATGGTTTTTTTGTGTGTGGTGCGTGGCTGAAGGATTGGTTAGCGTGAGGCATGGACTTTTGTGCGTGTGCGTTAAGGGGCTTCAAGGTGTGATGGGCTGGGAATATGGGTACACCAATGACAATAGGTCGAGCCAAGACAGGGATAAACGATGCAATAATAGATGAAAGACACGGCAAATATCGTGGTAAAGGTAGCCTTTAGGCTTTTCTTCCCAAATGAGAACCTTTTAATCCAACACAATAAGCCATGCGCCTTTCGTTACAATGCATACAAAGAAAGATAACTATATGAAATTTCGTATACCCGATTGAACACATCTTACATTCAACCGAGCATATATCAACCGGCGCGGCAAAGTATCATGGTAAAGGATTTTAACCCCTCCAAATAGGGGACCTTTAATCCGACTTACTAAGCCCATGCGCTCGATCGTATCATGCATACAAAATAAAGACAATCATATCAAACTTAGTATGTCCGATTGAACATATCTTACTCCAACCGAACACACATCAACCGGCGGCAAAGCATCGTGGTAAAGGATTTTAACCCCTCCAAATAGGGGACCTTTAATCCGACTTACTAAGCCCATGCGCTCGATCGCATCATACATACAAAAATAAAACAATCACATCAAACTTAGTATGCCCGATTGAACATATCTCACATTCAACCGAACACACATCAACCGGCGCGGCAAAGCATCGTGGTAAAGGATTTTAACCCCTCCAAATAGGGGACCTTTAATCCGACTTACTAAGCCCATGCGCTCGATTGTATCATACATACAAAATAAAGACAATCACATCAAATTTAGTATGCCCGATTGAACATATCTCATATTCAACCGAACACACATCAACCGGCGCGGCAAAGCATCGTGGCAAATGATTTTAACCCCCTTCAAATAGGGGACCTTTAATCCGACTTACTAAGCCCATGCGCTCGATTGTATCATGCATACAAATAACATGCGGAATTCAAATGACGAAAATAAATAAATCAAAGCAATATAAACAAAAGAAATGTCGTTTACTCAAGCGGTACGTGGAGTTGTATCCCGAGTACAGATCATACTACCGTCCATTCGGAATCGGCTATGAAATTTATGTCCGGGTTTCCATCCGATATACCGCGAGAGTTGACACATCTTTCGTTTTATTCCAAAGCCCAACATACAATATCTCATAATCCATGCATATTTATCTACTCAAGGGCCACAACATGCATTTCGACATAACAATCATGCAAGCAATACTCAATATAATACAAATAAAACAGAAAATGAATGTGGAAAATACCCTCAGGTCTAACCTTTTATGTCGACTTTCGAACTCGCGTTTCACGGCCTTCGGAAGGGCTATCACACCGCAACTTTTCTGGTTCACTGGTTTGCGTTTTACCTCGCTGTTTCGCTGCTCAAGCTACTATTTTGACTCCGTATTATTGGTCACTGTGTCAGGTGTATAGGGGACTGTTTTGGTGTTTTTTTTTGTGGTTTTAAGTGCAGTATTTTTGTCACTGGTTTGGGATTTTAGGGACTGTTTTGAGGGCTATTAGGGTAGTTTTTCGGTAATATTTGGGATAAATAAGTGCATTTTTTGGTATGCAGGGAGGTTTACAGGGCTGTTGTTTGGTTACGGTGTGTTTTTTCGGTGATGTGAGGGAGGCTTATGGGGCTGTTTTTTCGGTCAAGTAGGGGAAGGAGATGAAGAGAAATTTGTTATATTTTTTTGTGTAATATGCGTGAACTTGTAGAGGGGGTTGCTGTTTTTTGCTTGTGATTTCTTGTCAAAAAAACTTGTGAATCCGAGAAGAGGAGAGCTTTGGGTGGTGGTTGTTTATATAGAGAATGGCTAGGGCTTCACCTTGTCTCACAAGGAGGGATTTGATTTTGTGTTGAGCAAGGAAAGTCAAAGATTGAGGGGGGACAAATTTTGGTTTAGATTAGGAATACAATATATTTGATTGGTTAGGATTAGGCATTTAATTTGTTAGATTAGGAAGTCAATATTTTATTTGTTATGATTGATTTTAATTAGGCATATCATCTTTTTAATTTAGGTATATAACATATTTGATTTGTTTAAATTAGGCATGATTTTATTTTTATGTTATTTAATTTGGTAAATGATTATATTTATTTAATTACATTATTAATTAATATTTAACTTAATATTGATTTAATTTGGGTGTGTATTAGGGTGAATGGGCGTGTGGGCCTTGGTTGGGGCGTGTGGGCCTTTGGTTGGTGGGTTCGGTTTGTGTGGACAAGGCGTGTGGGCTTGCGGGGTTTTGGTCAAGGCCAAGGGGCTTGCGGGGATTTTGGGCCGAGGTTAGGTGATTTGTGAGTGTTTTTGGGCCGAGAATAATTTTTAAAACGGAAAACCAACAAGTAACCCGAAGCTAAACCAGCGAACTTAATCCGAATATGAATCAATTCTTGACTCCTCCTTTCCGACGTCCGTTTCCCGCGGCTCTCGCGACTTAAAGGTAGTGCCTCCAACTGAGACTCATCATCGGGTTTCACATGCAAAAATGCAATGCCTACAATCCTTATACATCCACAGTGGTATCTCAAGTCGAAGGACCACTATGCTTACTCGACTCGAGAAGATTCTTATTGACGTTGGTGTATTATCTATTAAGAATATTCGGTGAGTCATTCAATCTTTATCCATATAAATACCTGCATATCTATACGAGTCTCGAAGACTCATGGTTCATTGAGAAACCATTGGAATCCAAGATTCCAGTATATGATATATACCAGTCTCAGTGGATTTCTTACTGACCAGTAATGTAAGTCTTGACCAAAAACAGTTCAAGAATAATGTTGTTATGATTGACTCAATGTTAGTTACGACGCTTTTGTAACAGTATCATAACTAATCATTCTATGGTCATCTACGTCTTTTACCATATAATAAAAGAATTCATATTATAGAAACTGTTTATTTTATTCATAATAAAATATTTAGACAAGTATTTACAAGGAAATACAAGATAAATTGGCGCTCAGAGCACCAACCCTAACAGTTAAAAACCGAACCTGAAATTTGAATATGCCAAACCCGAGCGGGTAGGTTGGCAAAAAAGAATTTTATTATGTATTAATTATTTTGAGACATAAAAAATTAACTATTTTATGTCTCGAAACTTGTCATACATATAAAATTTCAAGATAAAAAAGTAATAAACAACTGAAATAATAGTAACAACTTTAAAAATAATAAAAATTTTAGAAACCTAATAAAAAAATTATTTTTTTTTTGGGTCAGGTCGGGTTGCGTCGTCAACCCGTGAATTTGACCCGTAAAAATCAGGTCTGGTCGGGTCAATCCGATTGTATTAGTTTTTTAGAACCCGCACCGTTCAGGTCGAGTCGGGTCGCGATTTGACCCGACCTTATGAACACCCCATAATATATATAATATATATATATATTATATATATATATATATATATATATATATATATATATATATATATATATATTATATATATATATATATATATAATATATATTACACATGCACATTAATTTAATATTTCATACATCAAATGGGCATACTAGACACAATTCCAACCTTACGGCCTACTACATGACATCTAAATTGTGGATGCATAACATGCATCCCTAATGACTATAATTGGTCCCCATCTCATCCGAGCCTGAGAGTCTGAAAGCTGAAACTAAACTTACACCAAAGTGAAAACTGTGGGTTGAAAAACTCGGTGAGTGAACGCGTGAAAATATTGTAAAACATTTTAATTTACTTGAAAACTAAAATATAAGGAAAAATGTTCTTTAAACCTGAAAACATGAGAACTGAAATACGGGTGCTATAAAATATACATATATAAACATGCTGCCATGAAAAGTTCTCCATCACCAGTGTCGTGGCTGTGGGCGTGAAACCTACCTAGCATGAACTAGTACCACGTAGGCAGAAGAACGTAACATGAACATGCATGAGCCTATGTGGGCGATTAGTGCCCGGTGAGTGAACCCGAGATACTAAACATGAGGGGTGACTCGATACTGGTAGTTTGAAAATGCTTGTAATACTTGTAAAATATACAATAACATGAACTTGCTAAACAAATACAAATAATAAAATAAATCATATATATTAACTTATAAAATGTAACTTGGAAATGAGAAATCATACAATAAAATTTATTGAACTTGTAAAAATAACTGAAGGCATGTATATAAAACTAACATGATCTTGAAAACTATTCATATCTGAAAACTGAAAACTTAATTAATAAAACTTATATTATTCGGAAAACATGAAAAAAAGTAGCATTCATTCACAGTAATGTGGATGATTTCTAAAGCGTGAGCTGACACGTGGAGCTGGCTGAAGTCTCATGCATAGAATCTAAGGACATAGAATGAATTACGATTAGCGGGCTTGGAAACATGGAATTCTAATTACATACGTGAATGATACATGATCTTATAATGATGTGGAAATTAAAGACATGCTTTCTAAAGTCATAAGGTATTCATGACTCTATTCTAAGCTAAGTCTCTAATGGCTCGATCTCATGTCATGATGTTGCCCTTAACGGCAACTTACTACTTACACCGTCATTCAAATTCTCACATCAAATTAAGTATAACTTCATTACTTATTTCTCTACAAAGAACACAACACTTAAGCCTTTCATTTTGCCTAATCATTCGGCCATACACTATCACTTACCACTTTGATAAATTAAGCTCATTGAATATACCATCCATACATACCATCACCCTCAATCACAACAAAACAAATTATCATCATAACCAACCCATTCGGCCATTGACCCTACCAAGTCCATTACATGATAAATTCATCAAACAAATTAACACAATTCATAAAGTATTATCTCATACATTGATCACCACACAACCCCAAATACAGAAACTATCTCTCTTACTTATTCTCTATTTGGCCATACTCCTACAACTTTTCATTACATGATCCATCCTCTAATACAAAAACTACTCCTCAAGATAGATGCATTACACATTAACAATATCATCAACATCACAATGAAAAATCAAGCTTCCCTTAACACCATCATCATTCGGCCACACCCTCACCATAACATATCATTATAATCCATCATTATTATAATAATTATACACTCTAAAATGCCATATACCATGTCTATATCATCATCATCAAGACAAGAATCAAGTTTTCCCTCTTCAAAGCCCATTTGTCCAAGGCTACACACTTTACAAATTTATGTATTTTCATCAATCAATGTCTAATCTATGTTATTTTGTCATGAAATACGTAGATAACAACACTAGCAAGCTAAAACATGACAAATGCATCAATTGCAATCTAAGGTTCTCATGGATTTCGAATATAAAAAGAAGAAATGCATGTTTGATTTCAAGAAATTGAAGGAATGAGAGATGAAATGTTACTTACCAGAAGAGTGGCTTGAGAGAGCACCCATTATCTCATTGATTTGGCATAAGAAGATGATGTATGAGTATGGGTGAGCACCAGTTCTGGTTCTACCCGGAACCGGTTGGAACCGGACCAGTTTTTCGGGTTTGGAACCGGAACCGGTTGTAATTGGGTAGGTTCCGGTTCCAAAAATGAAGGAACCGATTTTATCCGGGTAGGTTCCGGTTCTAAAATGGTCGGAACCGAAACCGGACCATGGAACCGGTTTATATGAACACTTAGAGATTTATATGAATATTTAGAGATTTAAATTTCGGTGCTTTGAGATATTTCTTTTAATTCATCTCTTTGTTGCTAAATTTTTAGATTGTATTTTCTGATATTGTAACAATTATGTTTGCTGGGAACTTTGTTGGCATTATGTGTGCTCGCTCTCTGCATTATCAGTTCTACTCTTGGTATGTAAGCTGGACATAATACTTTTTTTTTGTGATTGATTTGGTAGCATAATTGTGCTGCTTATAGTTTCAAAAGTTGTTTTCTTCACTTGATCCAACTTTAGCAGGCCAAACTGTATTTTCAATTGGAAGAGCAAAAGTATTCTCAAAGTTTGGACAAAAAGCAAATCCATTTTGTGATGCTGTGGGATATAAATTCTGGACTCACATATTATAATATAGCATGAATTGTATTTTAGCATGTCTTAACTTTTTCCTTGAGCAGAAGGTGTATGCTTTGGTAGTGTTTGTCAATTTTAATGTTTTGTGATTAAGTGTTTATCATTCATTTTAATTAAAATATTTTTCATTTTTTCGTTCTTGAGCTTCCGCACTCCGATTTGGTCCCCGTTTTTTCCTACGGACTCGTATCAGAATATAGTTTTCATTAAAATATTTTAAAATAGGGTAATTCGAAACCGGACCGGAACCGAATAATAGGGTACCCTGTTTATTTGGGTAGGTTCCGGTTCCACTTAGTGCGGAATCGAATTTTTCCGGGTAGGTTCCGATTTTATGCGGAACCGGAACCGAAACCAGTTTTGCTCACCCCTATGTATGAGTGAAGCGGGATTAACCGCTATGCCTATGATGTCGACGACCACTAAACTATTGGGCTCACTGCTCGTAGAGAGTACGAATAGTCCCATGAGGGACTAATTAGAGAATAACGGAGTCGCCACCCAATATGAGATAATAGGAATGATTTAAGGCCGCACTACACCCCTCGCAATATCCAATCTTAAACTTGTTTGGGTTTGGAATGGTTTTTTACTTATGTTAGTATAATATTTACGCTCCAAAGAGGTATCCTGACATCTTATAATGCAAGAACACGTAACAACAATTTATAAAACACACAATGGCATAAATATGAATAGGCAAAATAGTAAATAAAGCAAATAAAGGTCTACGAATTATAAAAAAAATGACAAAAGGATAAAGAATTAAATCATAATAAGTATCTCATCAATCTGGCCTCGGAGAGGCCTGTCCAGACATCTTTTATACACAGCCAGACATTAACCCGAATATCAACTTTTGGCCAGACTTTATTGAAGTCTAGCCGGACATGTTGCGTTAACTAGGGACACAGAAACATATATCAGTGGCCACAAATACAATTAATAGAAATGAGCAATCTACGAAATATGAAACATTACCAAAACAGAAGATGAACATGTAAACAGTAAGTAAATCTAAAATATAGTAACATGACAGACAATTATTACGACATAGATGATAAAAATTTGAGGAAGCATCACATGAGTCTGGCTTCGGAGAGGCTTGGCCGAACATACATATAATCGACTGGACAACACATAAATGTTCGGCTAGACAAGGTCCATGTATGGTCGGATTTCGTTAGTAAATCATAGAATCCAATGGTGATAACAATAATGATAAATGATTTAAACTGATTTAAGCAAGCAGACATAATAAAATGTATT